>LOJH01001900.1:13016-25636 GCA_001685095.1 Ellobius talpinus
TATATGTAAGGGTTGGAACACAATGTTGTTGACTGGTATATATGTAATAATTGGAAACATGGTGTTGACTGGTGTATATGTAAGGATTGAGAACATGGTGTTGTTGGCTGTGTATATGTAAGGGTTGGGAACATGGTGTTGTTGACTTGTGTATATGTAAGGGTTGGGAACATGGTGTTGCTGGCTGTGTATATGTAAGGGTTGGGAACACGGTGTTGTTGGCTGGTGTATATGTCAGTGTTGGAACATGTTGTTGTTGGCTGGTATTAGCTGCTTGAGAAAGCCTCCACAAGCTATTTGACTCTTTTGCTTGACTGTCAGGGATCTACTCCCTTTGAGTATCTCCCCTACTTCCGCTCCCATCTCTTCAAATTGTTGACTATGTCTATTTTAGATACTCCTAAGAACAAGTGGAATGTGAGAAAACATTTATGTTATAACCTGCATAAATATGTGTATAGTTATGGATGCCCACCATGGTGTAATGTGAAGCAACCATTGTTATCTGTGAGTCAGTTCAAGCCATAGCATGCAGTGATAGGAGACCTTACACAAGGTACTTTGCACCCCCACAACTGGGCCTGTGATCAGAGACCTAGTCTTGAAATCCAGTGTCAGATGTCATATTGTTGGTTCAGACCAATTTTGGTATGAGTCATTTTGCAGAACCTCACTCTATAATCTCATATGCACATGGGATCCAAGATAAAAATTCCTGGACAGACCTATGAGTGAGCTTCTTTAGCTAAAAGAAAGGATCCAGTGGAGCCTGAAGGCAACATAGCTACAACATTCAATTAGCTTGGAGTTGATTTAGTAAACACAATTCCCTTTATTGGATGCACTCTTGGTGTTGCTTATGAGCTGTGTTCTACTTAGGAGTATGAACTCACCAATTATTTACCTTGCATTATGAATCATTTATCTAGTCAATCTAATATTCTTCCCTTATGCATCTTAATACCTCAATTAACTATTATGAGTCATTTGTTATTTGTATACCAGAAAACTGTTTTCTAAGTTATTACTTATTGGTCATAATCAATTAGGGAAATTTTTAGACTATGGCTGTCTCATATAAATACACTGGTAAAGTTCAACTCCTACAATTTCTGAAAATTAAGTTGTTTTGCCACTTGGGAGCGCTCATTAATCTCCACTTGTCAACCTTGTTTATGCAGGCTATTATGGGCTATGTGTGTAAGTGAGATGAGATGCTGGATGGCTTTGCATTTTAACTCTTTGATGAAAGTAAGATTGAAACACTTGATTAAAGTGGTGGCTTTGATTTGTAGAATCTGAAGAAACTGTACTAGGTGCAGTGGTCTGTCTGTTTCACTTCCGCCCACCAGAATCCCAATGTAGATTTGCAATGAGGAAATCAGAAAAATGTAGGGAGAATGGATCTGGAACATTCTTGGAATGCATCCAGAAATTCATTCAAGAAATTCAAGAAAATTCAGAGAAGAAAACTAAATTGTATTGCCTTCCATATTTACCCACATCTTTAAATTATCTGGATATGTCTATCTTACATATGAGAGAAGAGAAATATCATAGTGGCCAGAAAAGGACTGAGCAAGAATTTAGTTGTGAAGTGCCACCAGTGAGGAAAAGATTGAAGGCAAATATTTAAATGCAAGAAGTTCTTATGAGGGGCTATGGGATTAGTATCAAGATGTTATTTATTGAGCATCATTATTGATGAGAAATGTACAATGTATTTATTAAATTTAGGAGACCCTACCTTTAGCAAAGCCTCTGACAAAAATTAAACCATAGAGTCAGCAGTTTGGAAATCTGAACAGAAAACTAAAGGCTTTAATAAAGTCATAAGTCACAGGTAAAGGAAATGGTCGGTGTTCTTCCTGCATTATGAACAAGTCTGTCAAGAATGTGCAATCAGAACCAATGAAGAATGGATCTGAAAAAGAGCTTAGATACCCAAAGGAGCTTACTGATCAGAAACCAACCTCATAAATAGCTGTGGGGTAGAAATGTGAATTTTCTCTTAAAAGAGAGAAGAGAGCAGATTCACTGCTTTTGAATTTTTAAGCAGATCAGGTGACCTTGTAGCCATTGATTCCACATGGCAAGGTGCCAAGTTAAGGACAATAGAAGGACAAGGTCATTGCTGAATATTTAAAAACTTAGAATCTTCTGGGTGTCACAGTGTCCTAGAGCTGCTCCTGGAAGACAAAGAAACCACTGTCAAACAAGAAAAGTTCTCCAAGGAATGGAACCACTGAATAGGCCACCAACGATTGGGATGCCACAATTTCTTCTTTCCAAATAAAGACAGCTAACTCTGTCTGCTTGCTACATTACAAACTGCTACAATTTCATTTATGTGCAGAAAACCATTAGAAAGTAGAGATTAGCATCCTCCACTACAGACAGGTCCAGGAACAGTTTCCATGACTTTCGGGAATTTTAGGCAAAGATGTGAGTTCAGTATTCCTATCTAGGCTCCTATTTGTACCCCACCAGTTTGGCTTCATTGCCATTGATGGTAATACCAGACCAAGTCATCCTTTACACCCACCCTGGGAATCTGAAAACTGGAATGTGGCTAAGGCATCTGTGGTACCAACTCCTTGACAGCAAGATGAGAATCTTGTTTTCTTTTCAGTCTCTCACGGTGGGTAGCATAGAGCAGATAGAAAAAAGTTGGAAAAGAGAGACAGAGAGGTTGCTGAATTTGACTGCTTGTGCTAATGTAGTGCAAAAGTCACATGATAAGGAAATGCTGTAGCATGGCCGGCTGTGTGTGCTTGAGCAGATAATTTAGTTTATCTGAACATCTCTTTCTCCATGTATAAAATAGGAATTTAGATTCAGAAACCACTCTGAAGCCTTACACAATCCATGTTCTCTGACTTTACATTCCCCATTTTTGATGTAGGTTGTTTCTTTATCCAACAGTGACCTTGTTAAACTTCTTTTGTACTAAAGCTCTTTCTGTGTGCCAAGCATCTTGTATACCTGACCTGATGCCATCATAACAGTCCTGTGAAAGCAGAACTATCACCCTCACTCAGAGAAGAGAGTAAAACATAGCAACTTTACAAGCCCAGCATCATGCAATCAGTAAGTGGCAGGAAGGTAGACCTTCATCTCTCAGGCACTCAAAAACTGACTAGGTCTTCCAGGGCTCTGATAATTGTTGGAATTCTTAGCTAAATGGTGTCTTAGCATAAAATACAGCCTGTGGTCCTACACAGTTTCTAATGTAATTTCAACTGACATAGCCTAGAACATCAGAAAATGAGACAATCATCCAGTCATAATTTTTGGAGTCACCATGCTCACAGTCACAACTGCGTCTCCAACCCTGGGCAAGAGTTTTACAAAAATATCAGATCACTGCAGGCCTGTCAACACTTGGTGGTCTCTGCCAACTCTCCCAGGGTCAGGCCTCCAGAGCACTTTCTGTCTGTACCATTCAGTTGTCACTTAATCATACACTCCCGCAGCTAGCCTGTTGCTTCATGTTCCTTAGTTCTGCCTTGCCAACACAAACACAAGTTGCTCATGTCCCAAAAACTGAACCTTAGCTTGCCTTCCAGCAAACCCTATCAACACCAGCGAGAGACGCAGTAAGTGTCCTTCCTTTTCATTCAAGCTATTCAGCATACTCTCGGTAAAGGTTCATCAATGTGTTCTTTCTCTGTCCAGCTCTGGTGAAGATTTTAGCAAGCCTCTGAGCAACTGATACTCAAGGAAAATCACATGGGAGGGTCTCCTAGACCACATCATGCCATTCAGCCTGGCATTTGTCTACCAAAAAAAATTGAATGGTACCAAGATGAAGAAGGCAGAAATGTTGCCCTCTTCCAGTGAGGGGTGAATCTAAGTTCTTCAGAGAATAGCTAGCTCCCTTCCAGACGCCCACACATGCCCTATTGCTGACAAAATTAAGAGCAACAAATTATGACTACCTAGAAACACGGATCATTAATTCTGGTTTAAGACATGTTATGCATCAAAGTCTTTCCAACAAAATTCAGAAATAAGACCCAAATACTCCAAGATTTGTTATCATAAAAGCAAATTTGTCCCTGTAGAGCAAATTTGTCCTGAAAAAAAAAGGTCTTTATGTCTCTTATGTCTCTTTAAGAACCTGTGAACTCTGTAAAAAGAATACATAAAGGCTACTTACAACTTGGCACTGACACTTGACTGTCATATGCACTACTGTATGAGTGACATGCTGTCTTAGTTACTTTTGTATGGCTGTGATGAGACACCACGGCCAAGGGAACTTATAGAAGAGTTTATTTGGTGCTGGAAGTTTCAGAGTCGAGTCTATGACAGTCAGGTGAGAAAGATACAGACCACCACATATTTAAGACCAAATTAGAGTCCTTAATTAGCCAGCAACCGAGACCAGGCTATCGCTCTAAAGAACCTCTTGGCACTGAAGCTCAGAGTTGAAGAATTTCTAAAGGGTGTGCGGTGTTGGTCTGGAGTCTGAGCTGTGTATTTGCCAAAGTCTGAGGAAAGGGAAACAATTGCTGGACATCTGCAACTGCGCTGTCCTGAGCAGGTACCCTCTGCCCTTGAGATGTGCTTGCTAACAGCCAGGAGGCCAATAAAAAGTTGGTACCAAAGAGGAGTTTCAAAGTGCTGACTTTGAAATGTTCTTGGAAAGAGCTGTTCCTTGAAGAATCTGTACAGTGACAGAGCTGAGCAGGAATCTAGCTGGGAATTGTGCTGATGGGGTGTAGGCTGTTCAGCTGTGAGGGGCCCCAAAGCATTTAAAGAGGTGACAAGAGTCAGAGGCTTTGGCCCTCTCCAGCAACTGCTGCTGCCAGTAAAAACTGAAGAGACACTGCAACCAAATAGCACAACCAGACACTCCCAGCCTTATGCCTTGTCAGGAGTCCACCAGAACCAACCAGGGAGATAAAGCAGACACCAAAGACCAGTGCAACCTGGGAAGCCTCAGAGAAGAGCTTAGACGTCAGACCACCTAGGCTGGTCTGACTCTACTAGGGAGGCATAGGGATCAAAATTATAGATCCCTCTTTTTTCTCTCCCCAGCTCCTGAGCTATGATGTGTGGGTATAAACTGAAAGCAGAGTGAGTGCCAGCTCTCACTCAGGGATAATGGAGAAAGTCATGTAAAGAAGTCACTGAAGTCTTTGGACACTTAAGTCACTGCTATGTTTAAACCCCAATCATTCTGTGGACTGGCTACACTATCTTGATGAATTAAATTGTATTTCCCAACCCCCCATCCTTCATCTGTTCTTATCTTGCTCACATTTTTTATTGTGTGTATGGACATGCATATATGTGTAGGTCAGAGGACAACTTATAGGCATTCCTTCTCTCCCAGCATGTGTGTCTTGAGGATGGAACTCAGAATGCCAGGCAAGTGCCTTAACCTGCTGAGCCATCTCACTGTCTCTTCTTTTCCATTCCTCATTTTTCATCTCTTAAAGAAAATAAAATTATGCATCTACCTCATCTATGATCTCCTGGATCAGGTGAAGGGATCACTCCTGGAGACCCAAACCTGCAGGATCTCTAAGACACAGGGCACAGCAAGATAACCAAGAGGGCCCATCATTGGCAGTGAAGCAGAAACCAGGTCTCAAACCAGATCAATGGCTCTTTGCAATGAACACTTGCAAGTAAAGTTATATGGATAAAACGGTTAAAATTACAGCTTCTGTGACAAGATTGACTTTTCTTGTCTTCCTTTTTTCTCTTAAATTTTATTTTATCTTATTTCATTGGAGGGGTGTTGCAAGGGCAGAAGGCAGATACGAAGGGACAGAGCAATGAATGGGATGCAAGTGCATGATGTGAAAGACACAAAGAGTAAATAAAAAAAAGCTTAAAACAAAGAAAAGATGCTCGGTGGTGGTGGTGCACGCCTTTAATCCCAGCACTTGGGAGGCAGAGGCAGGTGGATCTCAGTGAGTTAGAGGCCAACCTGGTATACAAAGAAAGTTCTAGAACAGTCGGGACTTTTATACAAAGAAACCCTGTCTCAAAAAATTCAAAATAAAAAAAGAAAGGAAGGGGAAGTAAAGGAATGGAAAAGAAAAGAAAAAATAAAAGAAATTACAACTTCTTTAGTTCTGTCCAAAAGTAGATGAACTAATTTATAAATAGAAGATATATGGTCAATTTCTAAAAATGTTAGCTGTCTTGCATCCTTCCATACATTCACACAGTAACAAAAATTAAAAATTTTCTGTTAAGAAATTTCATGAGGTTGAAGTCCAAGAGTGTCTGGTGAAAAACTGTAAGCTGTGAACAGAGGCCATGACGTACAGAGTAGAGATGTCATCGGGTTGACTAAGTACATTCAACATAAGAAAAGATGTCCAAGTGCTCAGAAACCCTTCTCCAGTCTGATGGCCTCACAGTCCTGGAATTACGTCAGCATCTATGTTCAACTAATGAACAACTATGCCCAGCTCCAGCACCCCTTGCATGTTTGGTTTTTTTATCTCAAATTAAAAGTATATTTAACAGTCAGACGCAGGTTTATATGCAAGTAAATATATTTGAAATTGTTAAGATACCATGAAATCTGTGAACATACTATCCCATCATTCAGGGCTCAGGTCTATTGCCTTGGACTCTGTCAATGTCTCATGACAAGTGGCAGAAAACATTCTTAAGCTGAAAATAATAATAATAATAAAATATGTGATCATATGTAGCTAAGAAATCTCATTGATATTTATTTGATATGGACCTAAACAAGACCTGCGAAGTCCCTCCCACTCTCTGCTCTCTTCTTGGTTTGGCTTCCTTGAGTGAACAGCATTTGACTTAGGGTGATCCTCAGTAAATTGCAAAAACCCAGTGTAACGAAACAAGGAAGACATTTGGAGCATAGATTGGAGCATTAAGCTTATTGGCCAACCCAACTTGTTGAATGCTTGTATTGTTAGCCTTGTGCGACCATAAGATCCTCTGATGACCAGCACCTTACCATGGTTGATATCTGGCCTGAGGGTGGGGAAGTTTGAGAACCCACAGCATGAAGAAGTAATGTGGTTAGCAAAACCATTTAAGGTCTGCTTTCCTACTGAGCTGTGGAGAACCAAGGCCTTTGCGGAGCCACTTGTTAACTTCTTCCATGTTGTTTGTTTAGTGCTTATCACATCTGACTTTATGTGTGAGGCGCTACCACCTACGGCCTACAGAGAACGGACAGATGTGAATTCTTTGTTTCTGCCAACATTGTTTATCACAACACTTTGCCCACAGTGAGCAAATAAAGAGGAACTAATAAAAATCAGCTAATGTAATACACACAGTCATTGAAAATGAATAGCTAATATTAACAGTTGAAATAGTTGATGGGGGAAGAGATTAAGAGGAAAAATTTAAAATTATACCATTTTCAGAAGAACACAAGAAGAAGAAATCAAAAACCATTTATTCAAATCCCAGCCTTCCTGAAGGGAATGTTCAGGGAGGGTGAGAGTACACATTGCTCATGTGTACCCAAGAACCCCTAAGGGAAATATGTCTGAACTGCCCCAGTCAAACTACCAGGGGAAATAACGGAAGGGAAACCACACAAAGAAAGCAAGTGGCTGGCGAAAGGATGGGAGTGGAGAGGTCAGGGAGTAGACAAGAGCTTCCAACCCCAGGAAAGTGCTTCTCCACCACCAGGGCCTTGGGAGAAACACAGCAAAGGTCCAGATAGGACAAATCACAAATGAAATCACCTAAAACACCTTTCTTAATGATTATTGTTTCCATCAGACTCTATCTAGAGAAAGTCTTCCCTGGTGGGATATAGAAAATAGATTACTTCTGGGTTTTTTTTTTTGCTTTGGTTTGATTTGTTTTTGGTTTAAGGGATTACCAATTGTACTTTTTACACAGCGTGCAAACAGATGTAAGGTATTCATTATTGCCTCATTTAATAGGTATGAGGTGTAGCTCAGTGGTATAACACCTGCCTAGGATTGTAAAGCCCTGGGTTTCATTTCTTCCTCAAAGCTTCTGTAGAGAGGGCTGAGGACACTGAGACTCACTGTGTCACTGGCTCAGGTGTCAGGGGACTATTTAACAACATAGAATAAGATATGGCAAATTGGCACATGGGCCAGATTCAGCTTTGTTTGTTTAAATTTTTGATTAGATTTATTCATTTTAGTTTATATGTGAGTGTTTGGCCTGCCTGTGTGCCAGTTTGTGCTTAGTACCCAAGGAGGTCAGAAGTGGGCATCAGATGCCTGGAAATAGAGTTGCTGATTGCTGTGAACCACCATGAGAGTGCTGGAAATTGAACCCAGGCAGGTCTTCTGCACGAGTAACAAGTGCTGAGCCATCTTCAGCCCAGCTTTGTTTGTATGAAATGGTATTGGCACAGAGCCATGCCCAGTTTCATACTATTGGCCAATGGTTGTCTTCTCCGCCTGATAGTGCAGAGTGGAATAGTCTCAATGATTGTATTGTCTACCAACCTTAAGATATTTAACACCGATTAAAGCCCTTAACCAAAAAAAAAAAAATGTGGCAATTTGTGGCATTCCAGTCTTCAGGAAACAGGAAGCCATTCTTCCAGTTCTCAGTCAGGCATTTTAATGGCAAGAGAATGGCACACTGTCATCTTCATTAATGGCTTACAGACTGAGCAGAACAACAAGAGAGGGAGAACGGGAGCTGCTTGCAGGAAGGAGGCTTACAGAGGGACCAAGAAGAGGCATTAGGAGCCAGAGCAAGACCCTCATGGGGTCTCCCTGAAGGAGCGAGAAAAGCAGCCACTAGAAACACCCAGTGTCTTTGTCTGCCTCTTGCATGCCACTGAAGCCCATTTTAATGTTTTATTTCTTCGACCCTCCAAGCATTACCAAACAGTTATTATCTGAGCTTCCAACAAACAATTATTCTAGCTCCTAATTTATATTTCAATCATTTTAACTACTGATCTTATGATCACATCCAGGCTCTGATCACATTAGTGCCATTAACTATGCAGCAACCAATAAAATCTGCATGAGAGACTCACTCTGCATATACTCCCTTAGCACAATTCATTAAAATAATGTCGACTATTAACGTTTAAACTAAATGTAATATATATATACTTAATATAAAATTTCTCATTACTGTGATTAATAAAATTTTCACTATATGCTGATATTTAGTTAGAGGAAATGAACAAGTTAAGCCAACTGAAGTATTTCAGTTACATTAATTTAATTAAATATGACTCGCACATTATGTAGGACTACATATATACCTCTGATAATTCTAACATATTTAAGGAATCAAGAAACAGAATTCCACTGTCAAAATTACAATTAAATCATCAAAGGTCTTTCCAGACAAAGCATACTGGCTCTCCCTCCTGAAGACCCCTCATTTTTCCAAATAGGCTCTAAGGAATTATATCAGCTAAAAAGTAACACTGCTCAATTTTCTTCTTTAACATAGTCTTCTTGTTTTTTAATATTGTGTGTGCATGCGTGCGTGTGTGTGTGTGTGTGTGTGGAGAAAGGGGGTTTGAAACAGACACAAAATGAAAAATAATTACCATGCTGGCTCTTGGATCACCTGCTTATCCACCGAAACAGCTCCCAAATGACTCTAATATGCAGATGCTGGTCAACTCACTTTCTTCTTTTTGGCCCTTGCACTGGGACCTAGTTTGATATAACTTTATTGATGCTTCCTAATTTAAGGACCTGGGATATTTCATCTTGGTTTCTATTCCATCAGTAAAGCGGATATAACCAGCCAACCTTCAATCGCTTCTCCTCTGAGTCGGGCACTGGTGACACCCAGGTTGTTACATGTGCTCGGAACATGAGCACATGACCTGGGTGGTTTATTAGCATCTGCCCCTCTGAAGTGTCTCCCACACTGCCAGGGCCATGATCCTACTATGCTGCTTCTTTTCTTCTCCCTTGATGCTGTCTGTCCATGACTTCATTCTAACGCACAAGTTGTCCCATGACCATTCCAGATTAAAAGTGTAAGAAAAGAGGCTGGGGAGGTGTCTCTGTTGATAAAATACATGCCATACAAACATGAGAAGATATAGACCTGAATTTGGATTCCCAACACAAGCTAAAAAAAAGTCACCTTGGAGCACCTGTAATCCTAACACAAGAAAGTAGAGGCAGAGGGTTTCTGTGGAGCCGTGTGACATGGCCTACTTGACTGGATCCTGGAAGCCTAACTTGGACAATGAGGGAATGAAGAAAAGACAGACACACAGACATAAAACACCTGGGATAGGGTAGGCTGTGGAACAACCTCAGGTTGCAGCCATCCAGGAAGAAGAAGTTATGGTTGACAATTTCTGCATTTACTGGTTTTAAATAAAATCAATCCATAATAACATGCATTCTTGGTCCAGAAGAAGGCTTTTCCATTTCTATGAGTCTGAGGCTAATGACTGTTCTTATGTCAACAATAAACATTCACTTAGATTCACTCAATTTCCCACACTGGAGCTGGCTGACCACCTAGTCTTACTCAATTGCTGAGTTCCAGGTTCAGTAAGAGACACAGTCTCCAAAAATAAAATAAAGAGAAATAGAGAAAAATATCCCGAACATTGACCTCTGACTTCCAGGTGCACACACACGCACCCATGCATACACACACATGCATGCACATACAGCAATAAATAAATAGTGAGCAGAGCACTCATGGTGAGCGTGTGAGTCCTAGCTTACTGACCACATAACCATGGGTAGATATTTAGATTAAGTCTTGATTTCCATTTCTACCAGCAGGATTACCAAAAATAATACCTCTTCATAAGTTGATTGTGGATATTAAATGATTACTGAAGATGAAGTGCTTAGAAAACTAGCCTACACTAGTATTAAAACCATGATGCTCTCAGTAATGGAGGAGATAGTAACTCAGAACGAAAGTACCGTGTTGCAATTGTTTCAATGGTGACCAGAACTTGGAAAGCTAGTACCAGACAAAAGAAATGTCAGTTCTCTGCCAAGAGAAAAGACAACTTTTTTCCATGTTGTCCTGCTTCCGACAGCAAGATGAAATATGGAGCAGTGGCCATCTCTAACTTCATGCCCATTCTTTGACATTAGCGTGGTGAATGAGAGTGGACCCTCAGCCTACAAGCCTGGCCTGGGGACCCCTGACTCCCCATTTCAGACACTGCCAATTTGTTTTAAGATCTTCTGTTTGGGAATGGCTGAAGTTACAAATCTAGCCAGAAACACAAGTTCAGTATGAAAGATGAGCCTCCACCCTTTGAACTACTTTGAAAATGCACCGAGAAGCCCTGATGATGGATAATGTGGTTTCGTGTCCCAAAGAAAGGTGTTTCCTTCCGCTTCTGCTGCCAAGAAGGACCAAGGATGAGCTGAAAACAAAATCCAAACATTGAGACTGAAATCAGCACTAATTATTGTAATTCCTAAACTAAGAGGCCAACCAGGACCCAGGCTGAATTATCACCCAATCTCCGTAATAGATGTAGGCAGGGAAATCTCAGAAAAGCTGCCAGCTAATAGGCTGTAACAGATATTCCCACACCAAATCTGTCCCAATCAGGTGGATTTACCTGGAAAGGACAGCCAGACTATAATGGGAGGCAATTATTAAGTGCAACACAGGGAACTTCTGGAGGCAAGGAAGAGGAAGCGGCTGCTGTTTCCCATCTTGCGTTGCAGGGTCTTTGATCATCTGGCTGCTGCATCCCACCCCCTCATTCAGCAATAATTTGAACTGAAGGCAGCATTGTTCAGGGAGGATTCTCAGAATGGAGTCCTTGCCTCCTCCTTTTTGTAATGAACTAGCCAATGGCGCACATGTCATCACCTCTGTCAGGTTTCCCTGCCCCATAACCCTTATTGTATTTCATAATCATATTAGAAACTTCTAGAAAAGGCTTTTTCCTCTGTTAGGTGACCGACACACCCCACCCCCAAAGCTGTATTTTTTTTTTAACTTCACTGTAAGGTACCTTTAGTGGCTGATACTTGGGACTCTGGATTTGGACTCTCTGACCTAAATTCTGAATCCAACACAGAATAACTTGGCAGAATATCTTGAGCTTTCTTTCTTCCGGGTTTTTAAGCCTCAAATGAGTACCACACAATCCTAACTTCCTTACATTATGTGTGCTCACACAAAGGCAGGGCAAGTTCATAACATGAATGAGAGCTCAATGCTTTCCAGAAGCCTTCATTGTCACCCCATCATCGTTTGCCTAGGACTTATTATTTGCATCCAGGATTTCCAGAATCTGATTTTACAGAGCATTTTCAGAAAGCTTGCTTGCTTATTTGGTTTCCAGAACTTTAACAAAGCTTTATTAAAAAGCCTTCTGTTGGCTCATTTCATGCCGAGTTACTTTTTCTCCTCACTCAACTACCTCTACTTAACGGGTCATTTCCTCCACACGGACTCTTCCTCTTACTTTTCCTTTACGTCCAGGTTCACTTTCAAGTTTAGAATCAGAAGCTCCGATTTATATTGGTTGTCCCTACCTCTAAATGAAGCCCCTTTTTGCTGCTGTTGTTGTTTGGTTTCATTTGTTTGTTTTTCAACACATAGTCTCTCTGTGTGACAGCCCTGGCTGTCCTGGAACACTCTCTGTAGACCAGGCTGGCCTTGAACTCACAGAGATCTGCCTGCCTCTGCCT
>LOJH01001900.1:33483-45770 GCA_001685095.1 Ellobius talpinus
AACTCACAAAGATCCGCCTGCCTCTGCCTCCCGAGTGCTGGGACTAAAGGCGTGTGTCACCACCACCCAGCTGTTCTTGTTATTTTAAAGTCTTTTGAAAAAACAATTAAAATGGACTGTTAGGGAGAAAAAAAAGGGCAGCTTCCAACCACATACTGCTAAACACTCCTTCTTTCTAAAAGGGGGAAACACTTCCTTGGCCCACTGGGAGGCCCCTGCTATTGTCATCTCCATCAGATGACCGCTAATCTAAAGTCATGGGCATCCTCCAATTCACCAGGGCCAAGGACAATAATGTTAAAGATATAATAAAACAAAAGGAACCAGCAAGATGGCACAGGAGGTTTAGACACTGGCTCTTAAGTTTGGTGACCTGAGTTCCATCCCTGGGATCCACGTGGTAGAAGGGAAGAGCTGACTCTCCAGCCGTCCTCTGTCCTCTGAAGGAACACCATGGTGTTCACATGAGACATCCTAAGTGAGTGTTGTAAAATAAGAATTAAAAAGTGAAGGCATGACCAGAGAAAAGAGTAGCTGACTGCCTTCCAGTCCTTTCTGAGAAACACTAAGGTGCATTTGACTGGCTTTCCTTTTGTGTTTCCTCTTTTTAGAGGGGAGAAGCAACCAACAGAATTTTGAAAGGGCTCAAAACAAGGGTCACTTTGAACAGACGACTGGTAAGGCAAGATAAATTTTCATCTTTCAGCCATCGTGACAAACAAGGACTGCTTTGTCTGGGACTTAGAGAAGTTGCGCGAGATGGGCACTGGCTTGCCACTGGCTATGATGGAGGGAAAACCAGAAAAGCCTGAGCAGAAGAAAGCTCAGATGTAACCATAGGTTGCTCATCCTTAGCTCCTCACAAAGGCCTTTCATTTCCGATTGGAATGTATGTATGAAAACCAAGACAGGCTGGCCCCCTTAGTCACCAAGCAAAACACTGACTCTTGACATTTGCCTAATTATCTTTCTCATCATAAGTCATCTCTTGAAGTCTCAGCTTCATTCACATGCCAGGTATTTCCGAAATTAATCATGTCATTGAAAGCGGCATCTTTTCATGTGAATGGACTCATTATCTGGATCAGAAAGCAGCCCCACTCCTCCGAGCAGGGGGGACCCATTTGCAGGAACATGTTTGAAATCTGGCATGGTTCATCCCTAAGAAGGATTTTTAGTGTTAACCTCTCAGTGAGCAGGAGGAATGCATCGCTCTGAGCCTGTGTGTGTGTGTGTGTGTGTGCGCACGCACACATGTGAATGCTCATGCACGCACATGCACACAAGCACACATGTGCAGCCAACCCCGAGCCTTGGGATGCCTGCATGTTAATTTGCCCCCTTGCTTCAGGGTGACCGCCTTGCTAGTATTTTGGGACAAAGCCTTTCTTGCATAAGCCCCTTTGGACAATTATTTAACGTGTGCTTCCAGAATCCTCATCTCATCTTTATTGCAACTATATTAGGGAATGTCGGGCTCCTTTGTCTCCTTGTAAGGCTGAGGATTATGAACAGGATTTACCATGTTATCCAGTATACTCCTCTTTCATTTAAAGACATTTTACAAATGTTTGAGGATCCTGGGCTGGATCAACACATGGCCTGGCCTGGCCTCTGTGTAAAACCAGAGACAAGAAGAGAAAGATTCTTCTGAGAATGGAATGAAGTGCATCAAATGCAACTTGGAAGTGAGTGTACTGTTGTACACTTCATTTATAAAGCATGGGTAAACGAGGACTAGAAAGATAGAATGCCCCATACGTAGAAGTCTCACTGAGTGTTATAGAGAGAAGTCTGCTTATCCAGATCCCCAGACCGAGCAGGGGTGCACTATCTAATTTCTAGGTAGCCCGGATGGTGAACTACCTAGAAAACCCAACCCAAGGCCCCAGCCCCTCACATGTATAGTTCATTCTGTATCCCTAAATCTCTCTTCTTTTCCTCTGGGTTTAACAAACAGGTGTTGATGGGTTGGTCTCCCTCTGGGAGGCACAGAGAGGAGCAACATTAATTACTCAAAACCTTCTCCTGCATGGAAAGAAAATTCATGCTGTGATGTAAACTGACAAAAACCAGGAAATTAAAAATTAAGGCTGAAATCCCTCTGTGATTTTCTCCTCTTTTTCTTTTTTTAATTGGAAAATGCGTTTAGTGAGAATAGTTTGGTTGAGGAAGACCTAATCGTGAAGCTCAAGAAAGGAAAAAAATAAAATGTGTTTTGTAAAAAAGAAGAACCCCCTTTTTCCTTCTCCCTTTTTCCTTTTCCCCTCCTTTAGGCCAAGTAAGGGGGGTTGATTTAACTCCACTTTCTCGGGTGACACACTTCAGTCCCCTAAGTCTGAAAACTTCCTTAAGCCAAAAGAAAACAAAGCCTCCTTCTCTCTGCTCCTCCAAAGAGCTAAGTAATATCTTTCTCAGGATTCATGATAAGCCAACATATACTCAACAAATTTTTTTTTTAAAAAGTTCTAAGTCGAAATTTTTTAAAAGTACAGGCTGTCTGGAGTTTAGAAACGCTGTTTCACAGGGCTTCTTAACAGCAAAGCCCAAAGAAAAACAAGCCTCAAAAGCACCAACTTTTGAGAGGCTGTGTTTAGGAAAGTCCTCAACCACTCCATTTTCTCTGGTGTTTGAAGATAAGCCAAAGGGGAGAAAAGGGAGTGTGGTTCAAGGAACGAAGCTCCAGGCAGGAGGCCAGCTGCTCTGCGCATCCATCTCCCCCTGCCCTGTTTCTGGGCAGGAAGTCCCACGAGGGAGCAAGGAGCTGTTTCTCAGAGCCTCCCTGAACTGAAAAATGGTGGCAAACTCCCCTTTCCTTCTCAGATCTGTCTTCCGTGTTCATATTCATCCTGTGCTCGCTCTTGCATCCTTTAGTTCTGTGGTTACACACATACATGGCTTCATCTGGTGTATTGCCCTCCTTTGGCTTTTGATATAGCGCTGCTGCTGTCTCTGTCTCGCTCTGGAACAATACCACCACCTCCTGGGTTGCTCACGATTTCCAGGGCTTTCTGGAATTTGTTAACTTCCATACAATACCATGACCCTAAGAACAAGTTCTTGTGATTTTTAAAGTGGGCTTCTCAGACACAATGACGATTCCTTAACACAATCAAAAATTAGGCCTGGCACACTGCCAGTGAAGGGAACCTTTGGATGTACAAAATTCATATGAAAAAGAACAGAAAGGAGTGAAATCTGAGCTAAGCAAGTTTAGGATACACAGTCCCGGTTCTTTCATTGTCTCTAACACCAATGTCAGGAGCGCAATCAAAGGTACTGAACCTGCCCTCTCAGCAGGAATTAGAGGGAAACCGTGTGAGGTCTACAGAACATGACCGTCACCCACCGAAGCAGCTCTTTGGGCATTTCTCAGGATGCGAATTGCACATCTATCTGCCTTCCAACTCTGGCCAGACAGATACAAATAGAGCCATAAACTCTGCCCAGGTCCTCATCTTTAGCAAGAGACGAGCTGTCTTGAAATTTAGTTATATTTGTTAGGCTCAGACCAAAGATGAAGAGACTTCCCGTCTTCTGTTCTTATGGGTTACTAACACACTAACACTTGGGAAGCTAAGGAGGTAACAGCATCTAAGATAAAGAGAGATAAAGAGAGAGGCGATGACAAAGGATACCAAATAAGTTTAGTGTAGTTGGGGGTTTGTTTTGTTTTCGAGGCATAGTCATGTTATGTGGCCGCACTAGGCTCCAGCTCACCATTTTCCTTCCCCTGTAGCCCAGCTGTAAGTGTAGCAATATACCTGGCAAATTCACAGGGAGATTTGAAGCTACATTGTCTGCAAGGAGATCACAGGGAATAGGACAGAGTTTTATCCTAAATCGGTGGTTAACTCCATGGTTCCCAAAGTGTGTTATGTGGAGAGAGCCTCCTTGGGGGGGGTGTCAAGAGAGTCAGGGGCCTTTCTCTCTAGGACTTTGGAGAGCAGATTTCTTTCGGGAAGTGTTGTCAGACAAACAGAACTGAATGTGGCTGACCCCATCGTTCTAGCTGAGACTTGAGGAACTGTAGTTGAATGTCTACTGCATCTCTCTGCCTCTCGTTTCTTTCCTGTGTTGTACTCTGACCCCGTTTTAAGATTTTTTTAAGCTGAATTATAATTTCTTAGAAAAGTTTTGATTTCCCTATGTAGTGTTTGGCAATAAGCTATATCTTACAGGGAAAAATTTCTAAAGTGATTCCCACTTCTCAGTGAAGGGTTCTGGCTTGCTGCTCAGCCACCCTGACACCAGCAATTCTGTAGTTGCATGATCTATCTTAATTTATATATATCATTCCTCAGACCCCAAGGCTTGGCTTATTTTATAAATTGCAACCTCAAAAACAACCTCCGCAATTTATCCTGCTTTTCCTGCCGAATCTATTTATCCCAACCTTGGAAGCGGCTGGAGTAAACAAGATGGTTTTCCCATGTCTGAAAAGCTCCTCCCTGTGTTGTGATCAGGACCCTGCACCAGGAAACTGGACCTGTTGATGAAGTACCTCCTACCAGAGGAGGTTTAAATGTGTACCACTCTACAGCTTGATATACATTTTCTGTCTTGCATTTCCTTACATACTACAGAAAAATATTATGTAATTTAGAGATTAGTGTATTCTAGGTCAACGGTGGTATGCCTTAGCGTGACACATGACACCTGGAATACACATGAGAATCCTTTTCCTTCTTAATAAACATGGTCTTCATTTCTATTCTGCATTATGATGAATTTTAGAAATTGTAGCTGCAATGTTATTCTAAGTAATATCTTTGTTGCTATGAGATATCAAACACTTCAGGTTAATTTACTTAATTCATCAAACATCTACTATCTAATATGCACACATGAGTGTACTATATTTACTTTTAGGAAATAGTGTACAATAAGTACAGGAAAGAGATAAGAGCTAGCCTTCGGAAATGCATGCTTCTGAGGAAGAACGGAACATGATAGCACACGCACATACATGCATAGACACACGGACATATATACCTACATGTTCATATGTTTTGCGTACAGACTTCATCATAGCAACAGTTTGACATGGGTTCAGATTATGATGTCTGGAACAAATCTACCCTCATTCCAGGAATTCCCCAGTCACTCACTATCTAGAAGATTCAGACAAAGTTACCTAACATCTCTAGGTCTCATTTGTCTCAAATATATAAGGAGATAATGTTAGAGCAAAATGGACCCCTGAATATTCTGGGGGAATTACTTGTGCCTTTTCCTTGTGATGTCTATCCTAAGTCTAAGCCACTTCCTAACCTCCACCAACTCTCAGATGTGCTAGCTGGTCTTTTCTCTCACAGATTTATTTTTTTAACTTATTTTTAAATTTAAATGGCTTTGATCAGCGGCAGCTTGCTGCCATTCAGACAGGAGGAAGACTCCATTGCTTCTGACTAGATCACTGAAAATGTTAATCTTGTCACCCAGGCTGAATAAAATTTGCTGTTTTATATTACTTATTTTTCTTTCATTAACAAAATGCTTTACAGTTATGAGTGACTGTGTACAAAGGGAATGCTAGCCACCACCTGCCATTTTGGCCCATAAGTAATCCACAGAGTCCATGGTACAGTCAGATAGCCCTAGCCAGTAGACAACTGAAGTTGAACCACAAATCTTCCTGCCTAGAGTGGCAAGGAGCCAGCCCTTGTTATCCAGGAGTCACTGATTAGGGAGCGAAAGAATGCAGGCATGCAGAGCAGGCCTGGCTCACTCTAAATGCGGCTTTCCAAGAGTATGTTAGCATTTCCAGAAGGTCAGAATGGGCAAGATCCAAGTGGGGGACACTGAATGTGTTTTGTTGACGATGGGTAGGTTTGCACAAAAGCTGAGCTTTGATGAACGTAGAAGAGGATCCAGCATCAGTAGCTTGGATCAATAAATGAGAAATGGGTACTAACAAGGCTAACTCAAAGAGAATATATGAACACACAAACACACCAAAAAGAAAAAAAATCACCAAAAGTATTGCCTACATGGGGAAGTAAAAATTTATAAAACAAAGGCAGACATAAAAGAAGAAATTGTTTATTTGCCTTTATATAACCCATTTGGGAGAAACGTACATAGATACACATCCGTTATCTGGCTTGTCCCAGCTACACTGATGCTGGAGTTGTCCTTGGTTAGAAATTAATGTGTGTAATAAAGTTTTACATTTTTCATACGTTTTGAAGTATATGAGCTATATTTCTTTTGACTGCATAATTACTTTTTGTATACAAGAAAAATGAGGTGCTTAGTCCTAAGTAAATAACCTCAAAACAAACAAGAATAATAGTTACATTCTTTTCATCTGCTAGACTGCATACAATAAATATTTAGTGAAACTTTTTTAAGTTATGTTATTGTGACTTTAAAAAAACAAATTTGTATGGAATCAGAGCTGAGTTCAAGCAAAAATATGACTCACTCTTTTATTGATATTTTTCTGTTTTTGTTGGGAGTATCTACTCTCTATAGATACCAACATTTTTCTCTAGCTTATATTAATTTTCAATGTTGTTTTCTTTAGATTTTGAAGACACCTTTGGAAAAGTAAGATAATAGATTTAAAACATTTAAAGTGGTTTCTTTTTGTGGGTGAGTTCTTTTATTGACTCCTAAGTTCCTTCTAGGGGAGGAAACTATCATCTATAAGATGGTCTTTGGCATTGACTATAGCTACTCTTTCTCGGGTAAACTATGTATGTAAGGCTAATGCATTTGTCTATTTTTAAACAGGAGAACTAGCTCTGTCATTCATACCTTAAAGGTTTTATTTATATGGAGACTGCAAAGTCACAAAGTGGGGCAGGAGAGTCAGTGCTACATTTCTTATAGACCGACTAGAAGCCCCTAGCCCTTTCTGTTAGTCACCCCCACTATAATTCCAACCTGTCTATTTTCTTTGCCCTTTCTAGCAACACTAATTATGACTTTGATTTATTTTATTTTCATAAAAAGCACACAGTATCCAATATTGCAAAGAGTCTTTAAGTTTTTCCCAAGCTTCAGTAGACCATGAAAACACTAATATTTTACGTCCCTTGTGATGGATTATGTACAAACAAAGCTTTAAATTCATATATGTTCCTCTCACCTAGAGTAATAGTGATTATGACATATGCCTTACATAAGCATTTTTAATGTTCTCTTTCCCAGGTTCCAGATCAAATTCTGGGTGTGAATGTGCACACTCATGTGTAAACAAATAGAAAAACAACCTATCAGATACCAGGCATACATGTAATAGTACTAACAACTTTGACAAACAATATTTATATATGATTTCATTTTTATACTTTTTTCTAATGGAATACTTCTGTGATGATTGTAATTTTATTATAACGAAAAGCCATTAATTTCTCAAGATTAATCTTATGTTTTGATAAGATTTACAAAATGAGTTAGAAAGAGATTAAATATTTTTGCAAATTTCATCTGCATGAAGGACAGAGAGCCCAGACAGGGCAGAAGCAGTGAGAGAAGAAATAACCAAGTAGGAAGCCAGTAGGCTATGAGACTTCAGGAGAGTTGGCAAAGACATGAAATATGTTGTGTGAAAGGAATGGCATTGACCTGTGGATAAGTCAAAAACCTATTTAGAAAAGATAGGTGTCGTTAAGATGATGGTAGAGGTGCTCCATTACTTCTGAAAGCTTGTCTGGTTGTGTGAGGACTTACCATAGAGAATTCCAATGCAGTTTTAGCAGTAACTATGAAAGGAAGCCAAGAGACTCTTGAAAAGTAGCATGATCTCAAGTTTTGAAAAGGACCACTCATGAATAAAAAAAAAGACCTTGGGAAGAGCCATCATTCCTTGAGAGGAGATTGCCCAAAACCGTAGCTACACCTGACCTCTTTCCACTGGCAGTTATCCACCACTTCTGTGGAAGCACTCCCATCATTCCGGAGGCTGGTAGGTGAGCAATAGGCCAAGTTGTGGTTCACTCGCCTTTGCTTTGAAAATGATGTATATCTCTAGCAGGTGCCCACAGTTGTCTGGTCTGCATCTCTCATGCAATCACTTTTATATTTTGGTTTAAAAGTCCTCTGAGACTTGCTATTGCAACTAGAATAATCACAAGTTCTCTTCTTGCTGTCTATCTTAATGGTCCTACCCACTGTTGGGCACAGACTCATCTGAGCTCAGACCATTCTTGTCTCTGCATTTAGCATCAGTTACGCAAAGACTACGAATACCTTCAAGGTATTTCTAGCTTATCTGTTTTATGCAACATACCAGGAACAGTTTTCTAGGGTCATCTGACACCAACCCTTTAAAAGTCTATGGAAGACCCCCAAATCCCTCACTGAAAAGTCCTTTCCCCAAACTTTTGTAAGAAAGTAGCTAAATTTTATCTATGAACATCACCAAACCTATAACAGAAAGCACACAGATTGTGGGTGTTGTCCATGAATGTATTGATGTGAATGGCATGTGGAAATGGAAGCCTTCCTGCTTCCCCTATCCTTATGCTATTGCCTCCTTGTAAGAGAAGCAATACATCATTCTAGAAATGTGATCTAAATGCTAACATCTGGCTGACTGTCCTTCCATCCTACAGCTCTGCAAGCCTGGAGCTTTGAAGGGGAAATAAGCTTAGATTGTCTGCTAAACAACTCTTTATTTCTTCAATCCTCTACCCACCCCTGCTGTTCTTCTCCCCTGCCCTGCTGTAATCAAGATTTGTATTAGTTTAATTGGATAGTGTCCCTCAGGACCTGCTGCAAGCAAAAAGTAAATAAAACAAAGATTTCTCTTCATGCAGAGATAACTTTCTTCTTTTACTTTTATTGAGAAAAGTCAAGTTCATCCCTTCAGATTTGCACAGCTGGCCAGAAGCCAAAGACAGAGGACAGAGGACAAGGGTCTCAACAATAACTTGTCTCTTTATAACTGATTCATAGCTGAAGCAGAACTGTTGGACAGTGACTTGTAAGTGTGGTATTTACTTATAAAAGTTGCAGAACATAATGGGTTTTTAAATATAAATTATGAATGTTTAGACTATCTAGGTAACTGCAGCTTCTCTATAATATATCTGGATATTTATTTTGGAGCATCACCTCTTTTCATTGAGAAACAAGGTGATATCTGAGCAGAGATGCATGCAGACAGAGCAGGACATAATTAGTTCTGTGGTGTTACGGGATAATGTTCTTGTACACTATAAAGATTTGTCACTCATATTGGTTTAATAAAATCTGATTGACCAGTAGCCAGGCAGGAAGTACCAGACCAGAAGAATTCTGAGAAGAGGAAAAACAGAGACACAGTCACCAGCCAGACACAGAGGAAGCAAGATGAGAATGCCTTACTGAGAAAAGGTACCACGTGGCTAAACATAGAAAAGAATTTTGGGTTAATTTAAGTGTAAGAGCTAGTTACAATAAGCCTGAGCTTATTAAGTTTATACTTAATATAAGCCTTTGTGTGTTTATTTGGGACTGAATGGCTAGAGGACAGGGTAGGACACAAACTTCCATTTACACTGTGGAGGAAAATGAGGGAATGGTTGTGAAATACAACAATCAGGTCTCCCTCATGGGAATGGCATCTTATATAGATGAGGTGGCTGTTCTAAGCTATGAACTTTCAATATCTGGGCTTTTGAAATTATGATATTGTAGTGGAAAACACATGTCCTTCAGACTAATACAAAAAAAATATTTAGGCACAAATTTAAAAAAATGGCCACAACTTTTCCTTTGCCTAGATTCATGTTCTTAAAATCAGATCTATTCATCCATCCCTTTAGAGGCATAGTGTGTATCTTTTCCATTGAATACGATTACTATTTTGTCATATACTTTGTCCAATAGACCATGTCAGAGGTTCATTGTATGTTTGGAAACATATTTCTCAAAAGATTTTCTACTTTCTGTTGTCAGTCTTGAAACATGGAGCTCCTTCGGGGTAAATAGTATTATCTAATCTTCTAGACAATGAAAGACACATTATGTATCCACTCACACATCAGAAGAGAGATGTCTAGTTGGCCCAAGTCTGACAGTAGATACATGGGTGTGAGCCCAAGGAAGACCAAAACACTATGAAGCAGACAGCACAGTCCAAACTGCAGGCTCATAAAATCACAAACTGCCCTACACAGGAGATAACTCTCTCAGCAGCAATGTATTATCAAATAAAAACTCAAGTGCTGGATGTGGGCTAGAGTTATTGGTCAGGGGTTACAAGAGGACCCCAAGTAATGCAGGTTAATGCCACGGCTCTTGGTTGCCCACTGGAACTTGATGGTAAGATACTATTGCTAAAGATACCACACACTTTGGTCAAAGGATACAGAGAAATCAAGATGATACTGAACAGAAAGCTTCCGCCTTACTGGCTAGCTTTTATAGTACTGGAAGGTTCTATGTAGGCTGCAGAGAGAAAAAAAAATCATCAACAGACTTACCCATCTATGAACCTACCGAAGTACAATATACCAACATGTCAAGATAGGCTCATTAGTGTAATAGAGGCACAGATGTTATGGTGTAATCAGCTACTTTCTGATTAAATTTAAGACATAGTGTACAGAAGGAAATATGGATTGAAACTATACATTTGGCCAAAAATTCATGGTTGGAGGCCCCAGGGATAAACCTACTATTATTATTTTGCCCAATGGATATAGTCCTGTAAATTCATCTCTCTTTGTCTATAGATCAGCATAGTTCTCAGGCTTTATCGGAGAAGTTTCTTTACACGGTGGACAACAGCTAACATAGAACCTCACAACTGGTCAAGATGCACAGAATAAAGGTCACAAATGCAACATCTGTGTCATTTGTCACCCCCAAGGTGCTGGAACCATCACAAAAGAGAAGACAGGAAGATTATAAAGGCCAGATATCAGGGAGGACCAGTGTTAAATGGCATCTTCTGAACCAGCTGAGACTAATGAACTCACAGCAGCTATTGCTGCCTGTACAGGAACTTCCAACAGTTAAACCATGGAAGGAGGTGGCACACTCGAGAAAATAACAGGAAACAGGAAAAATGGGAATGGACTTTAGTTGGGGAGAGGAGAGGGAGGGCAATATAGAGAAAAGGGGAGAGGGATTGAGGGAGATTGGAGGGATAAGCAATAGTAAACCATAGGACGCCAGTTCCTGCTTACCTAAAGTACAAATAATATATGTACATGAGCTATAACACACACACATTATATAGTTTCAGTTAAGTTATGCCCTATAACGTAATAAATGCTTTCCCCAAGATCCATATACTATGGTACAAAAACCCCAGTGCCCAGGCATGAGAAACCTCCCTTAGAGTTGCTGGTCTGAGAAGTCCAAAAGACTCCCCCACAAACAAGAGAGGCTATTGCTATTGCCCTCCTTTTTGAATTTGAAAACAAGTCATCATTGCTGAAGATATCATACACTTCAGACACAGGATTTGTTGAAATTGACCTAGATCTGACCTGAAATCTTCCCCCTTGATGATGAGCTCTCATGGTGCCCAAAGAAGATATGAAAGCTACTGAGGTTGAAAGGCAATCAATATTCCTACCCAGCTGTGATGCTTACTAGACCACAACAATGGCCATCATGACAAGATATCCCCAAAGGTACAATAGTGGCACTTCTATCTTGGTGAAACCATCAGTTGTCTAATTGGACTTTTAAGGTCCCATGGGCTGGTGAAGGCATACAACCTAGAAGAAAACCTACTGCTGCCATTTTCCTAAGCTAGTGTAATTGTAATTGCATTCTAAGTGTGTAACCTTTTACCCACAGATACGCGCAGCTCTTACAGCATATAGAAATCACAGTTGCTGAGAATGCAGAGAATAAATAATCACATTGTGCCTAACTACAACAGATGCATTTACAACATAGCTTCTACATCTAAGGCTCAGGGAACATCAAAAAAAAAAGAGGGAAGATGAAAAATAGTAAGAGCCAATGGACAGGGATGTCTGCTGTAGGATTGTTTCTTATGCATGGCAAGGAAGCCACACCTATGAAATCTCAACAATATGGTTGCCTAAATAATAACTCACAAGATTCTATCCCTAGACCAAGAACTACAGGAAATTTATGACTTCTAAGAGACGGAAATACCAGAGATGCAGGGATGGTTCAACATATGAAAATCTGTCAACGTAATCCACCATATAAACAAAGTGAAAAAAAACCCACATGATCATCTCATTAGATGCCAAAAAAAGCTTTTGACAAAATACAACATCCTTTCATGATAAAGGTCTTGAAGATAACAGGGATACAAGGAACATACCTAAACATAATAAAGGCAATGTACAGCAAGCCAA
>LOJH01001901.1:2700-14383 GCA_001685095.1 Ellobius talpinus
CTCTCTCTCTCTCTCTCTCTCCACGTTGTCTAACTGTGGATCACTGTATTTGTTCTCATATACTGTATGAGAAGACTTCTCTGATGAAGGCTTAATAAAACACTTATCTATGAGTATAGCAGAATGTTATTAGGAATCATTTTATTGCTATGTTCCTTTAGCGATACAGTAATATCTGGTTTTCCCCTAGGTCTATAGCCTATCTAGTCTCAGGTTCTTGACCACTAGGGCAGTGTTGGGCTTGGGTTCCCTCTCACACAGGAGGCCGTAATTCCAATCAGGTAGTGGTTGGTTACTCCTACAACTTGTGTGCCATTATTGCACCCGTGTATATTGCTGGCAGATCACCATTGTAGATTGAAAGTTTATAGCTGTGTTGGTCTTTACCTTTCTCTTTCGATAGCGGCAAAGTCAGTATGGGTGAAGGCTCTAGATCAGTGGTTCTCAGCCTTCTAATGCTGTGCCCCTCTAATACAGTTCCACATGCTGTGGTGACCCCCCAACCATAAAATTATTTTATTCCTACATCCTAATTTTGCTATTGATATGAATCATAATGCAAATAAAAAGCATAATGCATGATCTGATGAGTGACCCATAAAGCGCTCATGACCTCAAGGTTGAGAGCCACTGTTGTAGGTAGTCACCAGTTTGTCCATGTTATGAGCATTATGTAGATGTTGTCTTTACTAGTAGGACCTTACTATTAGTTTGTAGAGAGCAACCAACACCCTTGGCAATAGCCTGGGTTTTTATTTATTTCTTTTATTTTTTGAGGTTTTCATGAAGCCTCTTCTGGCCAACAACTCAATTACATGTAACCTATTCTTGGCACTGGTGGATTTGGTGGTAAGATATGTCTAATTGGGGTTTGTATCCTTCCTTCCTTCCTTCCTTCCTTCCTTTCTTTCTGATATGGGAATCCCCTCTGTGTGCTGTGATTAACATTAATGAATAAAGAAACTGCTTTGGATCTATAGCAAGGCAGAACTTAGGTAGGCAGGGAAAGCTAGGCAGAATGCTAGGAGAAAGGAGGCAGAGTCAGAGAGAAGCCATGGAGCCACCACCTGAGAGAGACGCCAGGGAGCCACAGCCGGAGATAGATGTGCTGAAACTTTGCTGGTAGGCCATGACCTTGTGATGATACACAGATTAATAGAAATGGGTTAAATTAATATGTAAGAGTTAGCCATTAAGAAGGTAGAGCTAATGGGCCAAGCAGTGATTTAATTAATACAGTAGTTTCTGTGTGATTATTTTGGGTCTAAGCTAGTTGGGTGGCCAGGATGAACAAGCAATTCCCTCCTACTTTTTTTTGTTTGTTTGTTTTTCAAGACAGAATTTCTCTGTATAGCTTTGGAGCCTGTCCTGAAACTCATTTGGTAGACCAGACTGTCCTCAAACTCACTTGGGATGGCTTTTTTTCTAGCTCCAACTATTTCGCTGTGAATTTCATGCTCTTTTAACAGCTGAGTAATATTTCATTGTGTAAATGGACCACATTTTCTTTATCCATTCATCCATTGACAAGTAAACCATTTCTACTTCCTGAATATTATGAGTAGAGCAGCAATGAACATGGTTGAACAAGTGTCTATGTAGTGTGATGTAGGGTCCTTTGAGCCTTAGTATTGTCTCTATTAGGTTATTGTTGATATAATGAAACTCTGTGACCAATGCAACTTTTATAAAAGAAAGCATTTAATTGGGGGTTTGCTTACCCAGGTTTCAGAGGTTTAGTCCATTATCATCATGGCTGGGAGTATGACAGCAGGCAGGTAGGCATGGTGCTAGAGAAGTACCTGAGAACTACATTCTGGTCCAGAAGCAGCATACCGGGGATGAGGGGGAAGTAAAGGGACAGGGAGGGAAAGACATAGTAACAGAAAGAAACAGATATACTCTGGACCTGGTGTGGGCTTTTGAAACCTCAAAGGACTCCTCTAGTGACACCTCCTCCAATGAGGACACACTTACTCCAGCAAAACCATACCCCTAATTTTTCCCTGACAACATATCAACTGGGGACTAAACATGGAAATAATTGGGCAGTCTTATTCAATCCACCACAAGTAGCATAGCCTGAAGTAGATCTATTCCCAGCTTCCAGAGGAACTACCAAATTGTTTTCAATAGTGGCTATTCAAGTTTACAGTCCCACAAGCAATGAATGAATCCTCCCCTTCCCATCCTTGCCAGCTGAGCTGTTTTGTTTTTCTTGGCCATTTTGGCTGTTGAAGCCTCAAAGTAATTTTGATTTGCATTTCCCTGAAAGACTAAGAACAATGACCATTTCTTTAAGTTTTTCTTAGCTGTTTGAGTTTCCTCTGTTGAGAAGTCTCTGTTTGGATCTGTATCCCATTTTTAAATTGGGTTATTTGTTTTCTTGATGTGCAGTTCTTCGAGTTCTGTATATATTTTAGATATTAGCCTTCTATTTGAAGTGTTGTTGCTAAACTCCTATTCTGTAGCCTGCATCTTTGTCCAAATGATGGTGTCCTTTGCCATACAGAAGCTTTTCAGTTCTTAAGGTCTCATTTAATTGTTCTTATTGCCTGTGGTGTCAGTCTTTCTTTCAGAGAGTCTTTTTCTTCACCAGTGAGTTTAAGACTATTCCCCACATTCTGTTCTATCATATTCAATCTATCTGGTCTTATATTAAAGTCCTTGATCCATTTGGAGTTGAGTTTTATGCAGGGTGATAAAGTGGATCTATTTGCATTCTTCATGCAGCTATCCAGTTTGACTAGCAATATTTGTTGAAGATGCTTTCTTTTTCCAGTACATATTTCTGGTTTTTAAAAAGTAATAAATCAGATATTCATAGATGTGAGGACTAATTTCTGGGTCTTCAGTTTGATTCCATTGATTAGCCTGTCTGTTTTTCTGCCAATACCTTGCTGTTTTTATTGTTATAGCTCTGTAGTATAGCTGGGGATTGAGGATGGTGATGCCTCCAGCAGTTCTTTTATTATTCAGTATTGTTTTGGCCATCTTTATTTATTTATTTATTTGTGTGTGTGTGTGTGTGTGTGTGTTTCCATAAGAAGCTGAAAGTTGTTCTTTCAATTTCTCTGAAGAATTGTGTTGGAATTTTGATGGGGTTGCATTGAATCTGTAGATTGCCTGTGGTAGGATCTGACTCCAAACTTTAAACTATTTAATTGGAAAGGTTTTAAAGTTAGTTGTCCCTTATGATATACATTTGTGTCTTTTAATTATTGAATTCTTACACTAAACAAATAATTAAATATTTGAGTTTGATTTAGAAATCAGAATTGCCAGTATTAATCCAGGCTCTGCTAGGAGGTGGCTCACAACTTTTAATTTTTTGTTGTTATTTCTCATTTTACGAGTATGGGTGTTTTGCTTTCATGCATGTCTGTATCCTGTTTACATGCCTGTGCCTAAAAGAGGCCAGAAGAGCACGTTGGATCTTCTCGAACTGGAGTTACATATTGTTGTGAGCTGTCATGTATGTGATAGGAATCAAACCCAGATCCTCTGGAAGAGCCTAATGCTCAAGTCATGCTATTTTTATAGAGCATTTAGTACAGATTAAGTCTTCTTTATCCAAAATGCTTGGAACCAGTCATGTTTTGTACTCGTAAAATATTTTTATTTTAAATTTTGGAATGTCGGCATATACATAATGAGATATTTTGAGAATAGGACTAAAGTCTAAATATAAACTCCATCTGAGTATATCCACATCTAGAGGGAGCTGCATGTGTCTTAAACAAGCTACTTTCTGAAGCAGCATTGCTTGGTGTGACGTCACAGTGCTGCTTGCATTTGTTCTGACCAAGTATCTGACAAGAAGACAACACAGTGGCGGTTTTAGAACTTGAGGGGTGCGTCCCATCCTTGTGTGGAAGACCTGGTTGCTGATGGTAAGACAGCTGCTAGTTACACTGTCAGCAGTCAGGAATGAGGAGCAAAGGGTGCTAGGGCTAAGCCAGCTTCCTTTCTCCTTTTTATTCCATCTCTGACCCCAGCCCATGGAATGGTGTCATCCACACTGAAAGTTGAGTTTTAGCCGTGGGTACCAGTATGGAGGATGCAGTCACTAGAGCTTACCTGCATCCCATGAGTACATGGCCTCAGTCAGAGAACGGTTTCTCAGTGGTCACTGGGGACTTCAGAAACTCATAAACTGGTCAAAGTACCAAGACTCTTGAGTGCCCAGCTACAAGTAGGACAATGTGTCACTCCTTCCAACGTTCATGGAACATTGTGTAAGGGGGGAAGAAAGAATGAAAGTGCTGGAGGAAACAGGAGAGGCGTAAGGACTTGAGTGTACATTCTAGGTAGCATGTGCTTGCTGTGCTCACCTTACAGCTACTTTGATTACGCACACAAGATTGGGCCTCAACACTGTTAGAGAGGGAGGGGTTCATGACGTACCATTCCTTCTTGAGGAGTTTACACAGTTCATGGTTGTGGGAGAGAAATGTTTTCTGCAGAGGTGTAACTCATGCTTCTTTAAACAAACTTCCACCCCCCAAGCACGTTTACATACTGCTGTAAACAACCCTCCTCAAAGTCCCTAATTGCTGCAGCTCTCATTCTTCACTAACATCACCTGTTGGCAGAGCTTAACAAAGAAAGCCGATGGTTCAGTGGGTGTTAGGATAGAGTTGGAGCCGAATGGTAGTAGCTTAACAATTAGCTTTTAAATAGCTGCTCCTTACCAGCTAACCATATTGATTTTCTGTGTACAATAAGCGAAGACTTGTGCAGTCAAGTTTAATGTCAAAATCCTCATTTCTTTCACATGTTCCTAATTTCTGAGTCAGTTATCTGTCACCATTTATTGAAATTTAATGTTATTTAAAGTTGCCAAGTGGTGATTGATTTAGGGGTTTTGAGACAAGTTTTTCGCATTGTCGTTCAGGCTGACTTTGGGCTTGCTTCAGTTTTTTTGCTCAGCCTTCCAAGTGCAAGGATTACAACCTTGACCATCACACCCGTCCTGCTCTTCAGTTTTTAAATGTTTAGCCTTTCCCTTATATTTGTGTCCTTGCTAATGCATCGAATAGTTGTGGGGTTGGGAACTTCTGCTGTCATATCAGGAGATAATCAACTTCTAACATGTGCCTTGACTTTTCTGAAAGTTGCCCCATTTTGAAATGTTTTTGTATACATTAGAATATTCTTCAGAATTATGTTATTGTTCATATCAAAGGGATGCTTCACATTGTCTTTATTGCCAATATACTTAAAAATATTCCTTAGAAAATCAGTTTCTTCTTAATCAACAGGTGCTTCTAAAGAAGGAGGGGCTGGAGCGGTTGATGAGGATGACTTTATCAAAGCTTTTACAGATGTTCCTTCTGTTCAGGTAAGGCTTTGGTGTCCCCATGAGATTTCTCTGCCTCTTTATGTCCTGTCTTTTGTTCCTTTAAAAAAATTTATTTGGGTATACAGCTAGATGGCTCAGGGGTCAAGTGCTTTACCAATACAAACTTGAAGACCTGAGTTTGACTCTGAATCCCACTTAAACGTGGACGGAGAAAACCAATTCCACGGTTGTCTTCTGACTCTCCACATGCCCAAATACACACATCATACACAATAAGAAGAGGAAAGTTTAAATGCTTAAAAAAGTTTTCCTTAAATGAATGTATGGATGATGTATTAGATATTATCAAGCTATTAATTTTTTTTCGAGACAGGGTTTCTCTGTAGTTTTAGAGCCTGTCCTAGAACTAGCTCTTGTAGACCAGGCTGGCCTTGAACTCACAGAGACCCACCTGCCTCTGCCTCCAGAGTGCTAGGTTTAAAGGCACATACCACCACTGCCCAGAAATTATTTTCATAATTAGATTTTCAAATTATTTTTTAGTACAACTTAAATAAAATTAAATCCATGACTTAGTGATATTACATTGCTATGTCAGACATACAGTTTTTATTTTTGAAATAATTAGTTTTGACCCCAGAGAGTGCTGGGAGCTGACAAATAGAGATCTGAAAATCCTTCCTCTAGGAGTCAAGAGTCAAAAAGAGTCAAAGTGGAATATCCACAAGTAAGGCAGTTATTTTGTATCTAATAAGCTAGTAAGCACTAGTGTATATAACATTCCTACATATTACATAACCTTGTACCTCAGTATTGTTTGGTGTATTTTTTTCACAACTCAAAGTTTGTAATTCTGTTTCTTCAGATAGTTATTGTATGAGTAGAGTTCTTGTGTCCTTTCTGTTGATGATTTTCAGTTTGTTTCCAGTTTTTCGATGTTACTTATTTGTAAGATGTTTTTGTTTGTTTGCTTGCTTTTTAAAACAGGGTCTCATGTAGTAGTCCAGTCTGATCTTTAATTCCTAATCCTTCTGCCTCCAACTCCCAAGCATACTAGGATTGCAAGTACCACCATACTCTGCTCTTGCAAGACCTTCTTTAGGGTGTGATTTGTGTGGAATTGCATAGCTACTTCTGTCCCTAGATTCTGCTGTGACGGATTATCATTCCACTTCTAAGAATCCTCCACTGTAGGAAGATGCTTCTCCCGTATATGTTTTGTATTTCCTTCTACTGTTCTGGGGGGGAGGTGAAAATGCTCATTTCTTCACATTCTGCCTGCACTTCCTGTCATGCAGAGTGCTTCTTTGAACCGTGGCTGTCCCTGCTGAGTGTTGTCTTAAAATGTCTGTATTTGCATACTGCTTCACAAGGTGTGAGCTATTTAGCTCTCTCAAAGGGAAAGCTGTCCTTAATCCATGTAAGGTCTTAAGAAGTTACAGGAATACTTTAAAAATGTTTTTGATTTGAAAGTATTTGAAATATATTTTTATCTTAAGATTCTTCCCCCCTCTGTGTATTTTGTAGGCCTTTCTTAAAATGGAATGGTTAGGGTTCTAGGAATAGTTGTGGAACTTGGCTGACCTTGATCATTGTTCATTGTTCAGTATGTTCTGCCAGAGCAGGATCATTACAGCATCATTGAAGCCATGGGCTGCCCAACCTTAGGAAGGAGAACAGGCTTCCCGACTACCCATTGCATCACCATCCCTGCCCCCTAGAGAGTCTGTCTCTTCAATGCCCATGCTATTATTAAAGTAGAATTTTCCTTTCGTTAAAGTCTTCACATAATTGGTGGTGAGTAATTGGTGGCGTTTGCTGTCATCGTCCTCCTGCACTTCTGTGAGGTCCCTGCTACTGGCCAAATCCTTACTCTGGTCATGTCTGGAGAGCAGTACATTATTACCTAGGATCAACTGCACTGGCTGTGTGATCATTTTAAATTAAGAATTGCTAGTGTGTAATCAGAGATTAAATATGGCAGTGCCAGCAAGTGCATGGTAAACACATGCTAGCTATTATACCACCCTAAATGCTGTTACCTTCCTTCCTTCCTTCCTTCCTTTCTTCCTTCCTTCCTTCCTTCCTTCCATTTAATATATTTTTAATTAAAATATAATAGATTTCTCCCCTTGACTTTCCTCCCTCTAACCCCTTCCATACTCTACCCCTACATCTCCCTTTCAAGTTAATGGCCTCTTTTTGATTATTATTGTTACATATATAGAGATGTACAAATATATAAATACAAACCACTGAGTCTGGTTTTTGTTGATTATGTGTATATGAATTCGGGCTGACCATTTTGTGTTGGGTACCTAGTTAGGGGCTCTCTTCTGGGAGAGGCTAATTCTCCCTCTCTCAGCAGTCATTACTTGCTCGTAGTTCCTTGTCTAGGAGTGAGATTTTCCTCCTGCATTAGCATATCTGCTGGTTCTGTCATTGTGTGAGCAGCTGTTTTCACAACAGACTTTGTGGTCTCTGGCTCTTACAATCTTTCTACCCTTCTTCTGAAATGTTCCCAAGCCTCAGGTACAGGAGTTGTCTTGAAGATGCATACCTGGTGCCTGCAGAGGTCAGAAGAGGTCGTGGATCCTCTGGGATTAGAGTCGCAGATGGTTTTGTGCCACCATGTGGGCCTCTGCAAGAGCAGCAAGTGCTCTGAACTAATGAACCAACTCTACAGCCCCAGTTGTGTTTTCTGTAATAGTCTCTGTTTGCTCTAAGGAGAAGTTTCTTTGATGAGGAGTGAGCTACGCCTATCTGGATATTAAGGATAAGTTTCAGAGTGTAGTTAGAAATTGTGCAATAACAGGTCAGTAGTAGGTTCTCTTCCAAGCCCCATGACCTCACAAGTCTACAGTGGTTGTCTCCCTTCTAGCAGCCAGCATGTTTTCCTTCTTGTTGGGTGGGCCGTAAGTCCAATTAGACAACCATTGATCATCACAAAGATTTGAGTTACTACCATTGCACCTTTAGGTATTTCCTGTGCTAGTCAGTGTTCTGTTTCATAGGCAGCACAACTGTATCAGATCGATTGCTTCCCTTTGGCAACTTGCGTAGTACTTTCTGGCACTGTGGAAGTTAGAACACAAGAAGGAAGCTTTCAGATTAGATCCAATTTGAATTACCCAAATCCTCTGTCCTAAGTATTGTGGGTTTGCAGCAACAGTATCTTCCTTTACCCTCTGAGAGGCAACCAGGGGCAACAGTAGTAGCCTATATTGCTTTTAGAGTCACTTGGACTACCATGACCAACAATGGAAGCTTCTCATGCCTAGAACTGGGGGTGTTGTTAGATAATCTATGGCTCTTGTGGTGAGCGTTGTCAGCCCAAAGCCAGGTGGTGTAATTTCACTTAAGATGTGTGTGTGTGTGTGTGTGTGTGTGTGTGTGTGTGCGTTTACATTTACATACATTGCATGTAATTTAATTTTAGGTTGATATAAAATAATATGATTTTTTGAGGCTTCATCAAACAACCTTAGTGTTGTTGCTCAGCCCTCCTGTATGACCTCCCTCCCCTTCCCCAGTTAGAGCCTTCTAACCCATTTTTCCCGTTTCCTCTTTGATTTCTTACTTTTGACCTCCTTTCCATCTGGATGAAGCATCAGTTTTTGACCACCTCTCCACCTTCATTCACATGAGTTATCCACCTCACACACTGATCAAATGGCTTTCTTCCAGTCATTGACTAAAATGCCTCCTATTGCACAGGACTCTGCTGGGTGCTCCTCCGTGATGCAAAGATCCTCAGCATTTGTCTTCTCCACAGACTCCAAGTAGCTTCTCTGACTTGTGTTTTTGCTTCTCACCCAGGCTTTGACACTGAAGGTTCTTGCAGTAATGTTGTTCATAATGCATTAAAATCTTCTGTTTCTAATTTTTAAATACCCATTTTGCAAAAGCACAACTTTGGATCTTTCTAAATATAACAGTTTTTCTCTATTCTCCTAGCCAAGAAAGAACTGCCGAAAGGCAAAGGAAATCACAGAGCACACAGCTCTTAGTACAAGTGCTTAGCAGCCTGACATCCATGCTCTTAGGTTATGTCCGTGCTTTTTCAGAAGTACTTGTTTTCTGTAGCATCTGTAGAAGGACCATGGTTCTTCCTCGCCCGGGACCAGTACCTACAGTGCTCTACAGCCTGCTGTTTTGTACTTCCTTAACGCACTTGCAGAGATCATTGACCTTATGTGAGTTCAAACTCTTGCTTTTTAGAACCTTCTTGCTGCCTAATAAACATTTCTGGGTTTCACTACTTAAAAAGAAGTGGGCTAGTAAGATGGTTTAGTAGATAAACATGCTTCCCACCAAGGCCTCCAACCTGAAGTTGGTCCCTGGAACCCACGTGGTGAAAGGAGAGAACCATTTGCACAAATGAGAAACTGAGTGAAAGGTCTAGTTTAGTGGCAGGATATTTGTGTAGCATTCCTGAGGTTCTGATTTGATCCCCAGCAACAGGGAAGAAATAATGGACTGCATGTCCTCCAAACACTGCTCCTTCTTAGCTTCACCTCCTTTCCAGGTAGCTGTATGCACCTGATACTTCTTTTACTTTTTTAAAAAAAATGTTATTTAAAATCTTTTTTTATCCAGTGTATTTTGGTCATATGCTTTCCCTTCCCCAATACCGCCTAACTTCCTGTTCTTTTTCTCTCATTAAAAAACAAACAACAACAAAAAAGAAAAGAAAAGAAAAAAGCCAAAGTACACATAAAAGGTGTGGAGCACGAGTGCTACCCTAGAATGAGATGATGATTTGGTGGCTGGAGAGAAGGCTCGACAGTAAAGAGCATGCACTTCTCATGCAGAAGACCCGGTTTGGAGTCTCATCTACGTGACAACTCACGACCATCCTTAACTCCAATTTCAGGGCATCCAAAATTTCTGATCTCCACAGGCACCAGGCACACATGCAGAACATGTACATATATGCAGACAAAGCATTCATACACATAAGATAAAAGCTAAAAAATTTTAAGTGTGTGTGTGTGTGTGTGTGTGTGAGTGAAAAAAACTGATCTTTCCCTCTCCAGCAGCTATCAATTACAAGTAGCTTCTTGGTTAGGGGGTCTGTTTGCACCTCTCCTTTTCCATACTGAGATTCATCCCCCTCACCCCCACCCCCACCCGCAAACACAGGGTTTCTCTGTGGAACCCCGACTGTCCTGGAACTCGCTCTGTAGACCAGGCTGGCCTGGAACTCAGAGACTCAGAGAGCTAGCTGCCTCCTCATGCCTTCCCCACCACCTGGCTTCATACTGGGATTTTTGTCTTCTTGGTTCACATTTTTGCTGTAATAGTTGTACACTGTTTTCCTAGTTTACTCCTCTCCTGTCTGTCTGCTTCACGTCCATTTCCTTTAGAGATGGATCTTTTATTTGGCGAACTGACTCTCCAAGTGTTTATTAAGGGTTACTCCTGGACCCTATCTTCCTACTTTATTTTGTTGCCTCATGACTTCCTTCAACATCATGGCTTTATCTAGCACCTTTATATTGATTATACCTAATTTTACCTTTAAGCCAGACCTCTACTAAGCATCAGAAACATTTATTTACAATCATTGTTTTATTTGGCATTTCCTTTTAGGAGTCTCTCAGACATTTCAAACACAACCTGTTTAAAATTAGAATTATAATCTCTCCTCTAACACTTGATCCTCCAGTGTTCTTTATGTAGAAACCGTTATTCAGTTAGCTAGAGAAGTTAGAAACCAAGGAGTAATTTTACAACAGATTCCTAACCTGGTGTTCTTTGTATACCTAGGAGAAACATAGGGATCCCAATAAGAGATGGCTTTGAAAAATTATGGAGTTCCTGAAGTGAATTTCTGAGTTGACTTTTTTCTTTCATTGTTTAGAAAGTGTCTTTGCATTGTCTTCCATGATAGTACCTTGTACTAAAATTAGACATGTTATTCATCATAATTATAACATTTATTATATATTATAAATATATACAATATAAATATATTTGTTATGTATTTACAAATACAGTGCTTTTAATATATAACAAATGTAGTGTATTGTAAACTGTTGCCAGATGAACCTGTTTTGATTGAGGTTTGCTTTCCCGTTTGTCGTGACACATGTGGTGACACACGTGTGCTTAGTCTGTTCTGGCACGAGCCATTTCAAATAGTTATTATTCAACACTAAATTAAAGCATGTCTTGTCTTTTTCTTTTTTTTAATTGATTTTTATTGAGCTCTACATTTTTCTCTGCTCCTTTCCCTGCCTCTCCCCTCTCCTTCAACCCTCTCCCAAGGTCCCCATGCTCCCAGTTTACTCAGAAGATCTTGTCTTTTTCTACTTCCTGTGTATATTAGATCTATGTAAGTCTCTCTTAGGGTCCTCATTGTTGTCTAGGTTC
>LOJH01001901.1:19290-40049 GCA_001685095.1 Ellobius talpinus
TCTGGAAGAGCAGCCAGTGCTCTTAACCGCTGAGCCATCTCTCCAGCCCCATAATATACCACGTCCCATGCAAGTCAGGCACCGCTGGGATCTGTTACTTTTTAAAGTCTTTCTGCTGAAATTATGACACAGTGATGGAATGCTAAGCTAGTATGTGTCAGGCCATGGGTCCAATCCCTTCCGTAGTCTTTATCCCAACCTTAGAACACCAGCCTCCTGGGGTTGTTTTTGGTTTTGATTTTTTGCCAACTCCATGTGTATAGGAAAAAAATGAATGGGTCTAGAACCAGCTATACTTACTTTTCCCATTCCTAATTTGGCTAAGTAGTAATTAAGTACCCCATTTCTGATATCTTAGCAAATTCAAATCATAACACCTTAGTTTGTCACAATCTATGTGTACATATTCTTCCCCTGAAATCGCATTTACCATTGCGCTTGCCTGAGGAGTGTTGTTGCATGTGTGGTCATTTAAGTATTATTTGAAGACAGGGAATACAAAGCTCCCTCCAGTACATCTTCTAGTTACTGTTGTGTTATTGTTCTAAGGAAAGAAAGGGGGATATAAAAATTATGAGTGCAAGAAAGGGGGAGACCAGGTGGCCTCATTAGCTTGTGTAGGGAACTCTATAGATGACTTGTAACCAAAGGATGTTACCAAGGTTGCCAGATGATGCCAATATACCAAAATGATGATATATCTTTGGGAAGACAAACAAAACAGAAATTGATTAATGTAATCTTGGAAAACACACTTAATTAAGGGCCAGTAAGATGGTCCAGTGGGTAAGAGCATGTACTGGCAATCTGAATTCAATCCCCTGGACTCAGATGGTAGGAGAGAACTGATTCCTGAGTGTTGTCCTCTCATCTTGACATGTATGCCATGGAAGTCATAAATACACAAAATAATCAATAAATAAACTTCTTTTTCAAAAAAGATCCAAAATATACTTAAAATCAGACTAGGAAAACTGCAGAGTAAGTAAATAACTTTTTGAGGGGAATGTACAAGTGAAAGCAAAACTGAGTAACTTGAAAAATCGAAATGAACAAAGCAGTCACTGTGCTGACCTGATGCTGCCTTAAAGATGGAGGCTAGGGTAGGGACTCACATAGAGCAAGGCAATCTCACTAAATTAGGAAAATGGATTCAAGTTTCAGAAAGTTGGGCTAGCCAAGATTAGTATACAGAACAGTGGAAAAAAGAGACAAACCACCCAAGAGGAATAGAAATCGATGTGATCCTAGGTCTAGCTGAGTACCAGTCTGTGCGTGAAAGCTACAACTCACTGAGGAGTAGGGGAAACCACTGCTTCCCAACATGGAGGCAAACCCCAGTTCCCAGGGCTCATTCAGGACAACCTTTACATCTGACTTTCCAGAATCCTAGTTAGTGCCCAGCACATTCTGCAGAGACCCCAGAAAAGCCCTTATGCAGATTGGACTAAACAAGCTGCTGTAGGTCTCACCTCTCCCAGGCATATTACCTGCCTGCTAGAAAAGAACTCTTTAAAGAAAGACTCGAGACTTGAGGACCCTTTTTGCCTAGGAATCAAGAGATTGGAAAACTGACTGTGTAACTGAATAGTAGTAAATAACTCTTTAGTCTTGAGTACCTTTTTGAATCAAGAACCTTAATTTTAGGCACAAATTATATCCCAACCATGTATTTGCAATAAGATGATAAACTGTTGAGCATATTACAGACATGTAATCCTAGCACTTCGGAGGTGGAGATAGGGGGTCCAGAGTTAAAGATCATCCTGGGCTATGAATGAATTCAAGGCCTGCATGGGCTACATAAGACCTTGTCTCCCTAAAATAAAACATTAATCAAGTAAAGATTCTGTGTATGTTGAAATTACTAATATCACAAGCATTGTCAAAGCTGTCAGTAATGACGACTTCCTTTCTGAGTGTTTTAACTGAAGCTAGTTAGGGCTAGGCAGAGAGCTCAGTGGGTAACCTTGCTGTGCAACATTAGGAGTGCGGTGTGTACTTCTAATCCTCAGCACTGGCTAAGGGGAGACAGGAAGATCCCAAGATTTGGTGGCCAGGCAATCTACTTTCGTTGGTGATCCCAGACCAATGAGAGAGAATAGATGGTATTCTTGAGGATGACTACTGAACTTGTTCTTTGTCCTCTACACTCACATGTGCACATGTGTACACAGAGAGAGAGAGAGAGAGAGAGGAGAAAGAGAGAAGGAATTACAAATGTGGAAAGAAATTACAGATGTCCTTAAGATTACTGAATTTAGGAGATACTAGAATTTTAGTAATGGATTCTTAAATTCTGCCCCAAAGAGGTCAGAATATTTGTGACTCCCTTCCCCCACAAAAGTAACTGTACCACTAATCAAAATCAAAATAGGGAATGTTTTTCGAAACATTTATTTGTGTAAGATTTGGAACTTAAGAGTAAAATATTTTGGACTTTCAGTTGTTGAGGGATCAAAGTAGAAATATCTGAAGAAAACCCACAATCATAGTAATAATTTTATTGAACGTTTACTTAGCTTTCATAGGTTGATGCTGTGATCATATAGCATCTGTAAATGCCATAGAAATAAATAAAACACCATATTTTCTCTTTGAATTGCCAGTTACTAGGTGGGAAAAATAAGAAAAGGTATGATACCTGGAGGGTGGGGGTGCAGCTCAGTTGACAGAAGTATGAATTAAGCCCTCCCTGGCTTTGAAGAATGGCACCTCCTAAGTGATGCACAGGTGCAGGTGGTACAAGAAGATCAGGAGTTCAAAGTCATCCTTGGCTACAAATCAAATTTTATGCTTAGCCTTAGGGATGAACTCTTCCTCAAAATAAACAAATAAATAAATAAAAATTTTCTGTGTTTAATATTGAAATAATTTTTGTTTTCCTTTGTAGCCACCTTTCAACAGTTTTGGGAAACAAGTTTGATCACGGCGCTGAAGCCATTGTACCTACACTTTTTAATCTTGTCCCCAACAGTGCAAAAGTCATGGCAACTTCTGGATGTGCAGCAATCAGATTTATTATTCGGGTAGGTTTCTCACAGATTCCCACCACACCCATATACTTAATTTAGTCATAGTATTATTATTATTTTTACCTCTAAAGGAAAGATAATTACTTTTGAATTATTTTTCTGATAATAAAAGCAGTGCATAGTTAATATAAAACATGTAAATGCAAAAGATTGAAAAATACTCATTTGAATATGGAACACATCCATATATACAGGTATATTTGTGTACTTATGTATGTAATCACATATGTTGTAGGTAGTCATTAAAGCAGCAAACAATATGCGATGCTATATACATAGAGATTTTGATAAAAGTTAATGATATTATAATTTCATAAAATATCAGAAATGGAGTACTTAATAGCTAAATCAGGAATGAGAAACGTGCCAGTCCATAGGTGACACATATCCATGCATAGATTATCTATAATGAGCATTTTAGTGTTTACTTCACTAAAGAAAAGCACTAACAATTAGAAATTAGAGGGCAATAACTTGCTTACTGGACTCTTAAGAGCTGTGCGATTCAGCCAGAATGAAAGCTCGTTTAAAGTCACCACTTCACTATAGTTGAGTATGAGTGTACTGTGATCTCACTGACATGTGATTATTATTTCTACACATACACACACAGCCCTTTGTGTTGACCTCACAGATTTTTCTGGGCATGAAAACAGTTTGTCTTCATTACATATTGGTGACTTCACAACTCTCTCTTGAAAACTATACCATCATCATTATTACTCTGATTTGGCGAATTTGGGTTTCTGTAGATCTGATTTGCAACTGTTTCTGGCTATTCCATAGCTAAGCCCTTGTGTATAAGACACACAGAGGCACTACATGATGTGTACAGTGCTTTCATGCTTTTCTAAAATATCTTTTTCAGCACACCCATGTACCCAGACTTATACCGTTAATAACAAGCAACTGTACATCAAAATCAGTGCCTGTGAGGAGGTAAGCTTGAGGGGGAAAGGTTTTTAATATAAATTTTACTATTAAGTAATACATTTAATTGTTTTTGTTTGTTTGTTTTCGAGACATGATTTCTCTGTCTAGCTTTAGAGCCTGTCCTAGAACTTGTTCTGTAGACCATTCTGGCCTCGAACTCACAGAGATCCTCCTGCCTCTGCCTCCGGAGTGTTGGGATTAAAGGCGTGCACCACCACTACCTGGCTTACATTGAATTCTTAATTTAGTATAACAGTTATGACTTCTTAAAATTACCTTTTCCATTATAACAATGATATGATTTTTCAGATTTTTTTTACCTTTACTGTGTGTGTGTGTGTGTGTGTGTGTGTGTCTGCGTGTGCGTGCGCGCATGTGCAAGGGTATACACACAGGAATGCACACTTGTCCTCGTACTCTTGTGGCGATCAGTAGAGATTCTTTTTTTTAACCATGTGAATACTGGCCCTCCAAATCAGTTCCCCAGCCTGGTAGTGAGCACCCTTCCTTACCTTGCCATCTCTTTAGCTTATGATACAAGCTTTTTAACCACATCCTATTTAAGGGAAGGGGGATAAAGCAATTGTTGTGAGCACTCATGTTTAGCAGACTTATCACTTCAGGTGTGGTTTATGTAGATCGCCAATTGCCTTGTCCTTCAGAGTACAGAGTTAGGAATATCTAGAATTCTACAACTGCACTATTGTATATCCCAGTGCATACGTAAATTATGGGGCTAATGAGTTCACTCTAGAGACTGCAGATGAAACATTTAAGGGTTGTATAAGACAGTAAATAGATAAACTAAGTCTCTTAGTCCTTCTCTTTTTCTTCATGATTTCTGGAAAAAAAGAACATTCATTCATTTTGTGAAAAGGTTTTACAGTATTTTCAGGCTGGCCTTGAACTCATGGTTGTTCAGTGCTGAGATTTTAGGTATGCACCATCTTACCTGTCTTGATTTCATCAAAACTTACGGGCATCAGCAATTAAGACCTGAAGGCTAATAAAGTAATCCGGTGGTAGAGCATTCCCTAACACTTAAGAATCAAGACCACAACAAATATAAGGACCGTATTTGTATCTTTAGGCCCAGTATTTGTCCATTGAATGTTGGAGAGTAATCCAATTTGCCCTTTGTCAGTGGACAAAGACTGGATAAGGCATTATGTCCTTTACGTGATTTAAAAATTTTTAGACCAGTTCTGTGGTCAACTCTTTGAAATCTCAGCAGTCAGAAAATAGCAGCCCATAGTTAAATCTGGCTAACAGCCCTTTTTTTTTTCAAAACCTACAAATGAAGAACAGAATGGCTGACATTGAGAATTAGAGGGCTTAGGAGAAAACACACATAAATTTGCTTTAAAATCCTATGTGCACATAATTAAGTAGAAACAAAAGTTCTAGACAGTCATGTATTTATTGGCTATCGCTGTATATTTCATTCTGTCTGTGTATGATGTATGTTGGGACTGCATAGCACATGTGAAAGTCAAAGGACTACTTTGTAGAGTCATGTGTCCCTGCAGAGCCATCCCTTTGGGCTCCATCGTAAACATTTTACTTTTAATGAATATTTTGAAATTAAATTATAGGACTTAAAGTCCCTTTAAGCTATCAAACATAGTAATATTAAGTCATTTAGATTAGTTTTTTTTCTAATTAAGGTAATCTTTGTTTTATGTGCATTGGTGTGAAGGTATCAGATTTCTTGGAACTGGAGTTATGGACAGTTGTGAGCTGCCATGTGGGTGCTGAGAGTTGAACCCTGCTCCTCTGGAAGCTCTTCATCACTGAGTCCTGTCTTGTGTGTTTAATTCAGGGGCAAAATGAAGTATTTTGAAAGAAAGTTTGAATGTGTTTCTCAGTATGTTTAATTGTAATTTAGCATTTATTTTCCAGGCGTTCATTTGAATTTTTAGATCTGTTGCTGCAGGAGTGGCAGACTCATTCACTGGAAAGGTAGGCACCCTACACACACATTTTATTCCCTTTCTCATGGCAGCACTCATACAGAAGCATGTTTTACATTGTTTCTGATTTTGTCTAGAGATATTCGTCCTTGTCTTTCTTCCTTAGAGCTGAGGTGCTCTGTCGTCCTGTGCTCAGAGCTGTGAATAGTGTGGCTTTGGTGGGTTGTATGATGGCCCCTTAGGTAGAGTAGGGTATGTAACATCCTTCATGTGGAATTAGGAAAATGTTTTGAAAAGCACTATACGAGGTAGATTCCTTGAATTGCAGTCTCTCATGTAGTGAATGGTTTGTCAGAAGTAAGAAAAGGGCCTCCTGTTTGAAGGAAGATATCTAAAAAAAAACACCAAGAATTTGTTGGACTGTTTCTCCACAGTAGCTGACAGATGTCACTGGACAGCAGCTATTGTAACTCTGACATGAGGGAGAGTGTGAACAGCTAGTTAGCTCTGTACAGGGCTGTGTGAGTACTATCTCATGCTACTTTTATTTTCCAGGCATCAGAGATAACCTGCATTTTTATGAGTGTATTGCTGATTTTTTTGAGTATATTGCTGATTTCTATTTTAATGGAATTCTTCACAGGTTTTTGTTGTTTTTCTTTAAGAATTTTTAGAAAGTTGTATGTGTGAGTATGTCCATGGAGTATGGGTACCCTAGGAAGCCAAAGGTATCAGATCCCCTGAGGCTAGAGTTACAGTAAGCTATGAGCTCCCTGATGTGGGTTCTGGGGAATCAAACTCCAGTCATCTGCAGAAACAGTATGTGCTCTAAACTGTTAAGCCATCTCTACAGCTCTTACGGGATTTTTTATTTCTTTGTTTTTTAATAGGATTTTTTTAAACCATAAGCATGAAGTAATTCAAAGGTTTTTATTCAAGTTTTTGTTTTGTGGCAGGTATTTATGTATTGGTTAGATAAGTAGTTCTCAATCTGTGGGTTGCAACCCCATTGTGGGTTAAATGTCCCTTTCATAGGAGTCACATATCAGATGTCCTACATATCAGATATTTACATTGCAATTCATAACATTAGCAAAATTAGACTTATGAAGTAGCAATGAAAATAACTATTTGGTTGGGAGTCACCACAACATGAGGAATTGTATTAAAGAGTCGCATAGCATTAGGAAAGTTGAAAACCACTGAGCTAGATCATACTTGATTTTTTAAAATTGTAGGATAGTGAAGAGCCAACCTTACGAATATTTTTCACCCTCAAATTTATAATAAGTTTTAAATTTAAATATTGAATATTTATTTACCTGTTGTCAGAATTCTATAAAAATAATTACTTTGAGATATATAGTCGCTGAATTATCACAAGGTAGCAATATATGGGTGATATGTTTAGGGCAAATTGTTAGAAACTCCTATAATCTTTGAGCATGCCGTACCTGTCATCCCACCTAGTTGAATGGTGGGGAGCGAGAACTAAGTCAGGTTGGCTCAGGCTGCATAGAAAGATTTTATCTCAAAGAGTAAAGGGTGGTAGGTATTGTATTACACACTGGTAGTCTCAGCATTCTGGAGTCTGATATAGGAAGATTGTTTGGGGTTCAAGACCTTCTTGGGTTGTATAGTAACACTCTACCTTTACAAAGAGAAAGGAAAAGGAGAAAGAAAATGCTACAATCTTAATTATTTCACTAAATACTCTTCTACTTTTCCCCCTCCTTTGGGGTAGATGTGTACCATGTAGGAAAAACTATTATTTGTGGTGAAATACAGTATTAAGTATTAACATAAAGATGCATTTGTTGTGTAGACATGCAGCTGTGTTGGTTGAAACTATTAAGAAGGGAATTCATGATGCTGATGCTGAGGCCAGAGTGGAGGCAAGAAAGTAAGTCTGTTCTATATTTTGTGAAAACTTAATGAAACATACTTTGAGGTATTTTTGTTGTTGTTCTTAATGAATTACATTGAGAGATGATTGTATCACCAATATCTCCATTATTGTTTGACTAACACTTCAGCAGAATTGAAATGCATTTTATCCACTGACTCTTTGCTGGACATAGAACATCATCATTGTTCTCTTTCCATTAGAGAGTATTCACTTTCATTGTCAATAAGAAAACTGCATTTATTGAGTAGGTATTATGCTCCTAACACTAAGTAAGGCTCTTGGTGCGCCCCTCACTCCTACCCTTTTTGAGACAGGTTCTCACTTTGTAGCTCTGGCTGACCTGACTCACTGTACACCAGCCTGGCCTTGAACTTACACAGATCCACCTGCCTCTTGCCTTCTGCACCACCACAGCTGGCTTATTTTTAACTTTTTAATTCTGAAGATATTCCTGAAAAAGTGATACTGTCTCTATAGATGCATCTGAAGTCTTAGATTGGGGGTTCACTCAGGGCTACATGAACTGTTAGTGGCACAACCAGGCTGTAAACTGAAACCTACTTTTTCAAAAACCTGCAATTTTTCTATGGGAATTCACTCAATTTACCCGATTTTCAACTGACACAGTGAATCCATTAAAGAGGTGTGAGTTTGTGTTCCTCCAGTCATGACAAGCTGTTACTAATGTACTTTTCTTTTCTTTACAGAACATACATGGGTCTCAGGAACCACTTTCCTGGTGAAGCTGAAACGTTGTATAATTCCCTTGAGCCGTCATATCAGAAAAGTCTTCAAACTTACTTAAAGAGTTCTGGCAGTGTAGCGTCTCTTCCACAGTCAGACAGGTCCTCATCTAGCTCACAAGAAAGTCTCAAGTAAGGTCATACACTTGATAGTTATGTGTGTTCCTTGCTCCAACTCCTTCAGTTGAAGAGCTTGCATCTGCTAAGACCTTGAAAAGATGACTTGGTTTTACTTAATTTCTTTGGTCTACTGTTAGTGTTAGACCGTATGCTAGTTTATCTATTTTTTTGAGTTTTATTTTAAGAATTTAATGATCCACATTTTGTTTCCATATGTTCATGTTTGGGAACATTCGACTTCTGTGCATTTCTTTATACCGTAAAATCATTGATACGGTGAGTAGTACATTTCCAGGACATGACATTGGAGCAGTCACATGAGACAGAATCTAGTGTGCTCTGCTGCCTGTATGCAAGTAATAACCACACTGTCTCTTTCTTCTAAGTAAAATACTTTAGGACACAAGTGACTGGTAGTGCTAACATTGAGATGTCTATGTGCTAAAAACCAAAGTGAAGAAAGTAACTTTATCTCTGTTTTTTCATTGCCAATTACTTTGGTTTATTGCTAGTTCTTGAAAACAACTGTTTTAAAGGAAGATTTCTCACATTTCTTGATAGTTGCTGTTTCATTCTTAAAGTGTTCAATTAAGTCGTCCTACTAAATAAAGCATTTCTTTTAACCTTCCAGTCGTCCTTTTTCTTCTAAATGGTCTACAGGGAATCCATCAACTGTGGCTGGAAGAGGTAACTGCTTCTTTGAGTAAGAGTTATAGCTTATTTTGTCACCAAACAGTAGCCTTTAAACTGCTTTGATGTGATCTGCAATGAGAAAATATTTTCATAACCCAGGGTCACACATGCATGCACACACTGTGACTCTGTGTGCATGTATATCAGCCTAAGCTTTGGGAAGCAGTGCTTACCTAGACTTTTGTGAACAGTTTTCTTTTGTGTTTTGTGTGTTTAAAATGCTGAATAGGACCCTCTTGGTTGATTTCACAACCATTAACGCATGCTGGCTCATAGTATGCTAAAACTTCTTTTAAAAACTGAAACTAAATTTTAGAAGTTTAATGACTTGGCTCAGACTTCCTGAGAGTAACAAACCTCCATTAATTTTTCAATATTCCCATTTCTACAGTAACTTTTGCATTTTCTAGTAGTCAAGAATAATAATGCTGTCATGTGTTATAGGGTTTTGTTCTCCCAAATCAATCCTAGATATCACCTCTTCAAATGCCAAAACAGACTTGTCAGTTTTATAGCCAAAATTCACCATTTTCCTGTGGGAGAAAATCGAAACAAAGAACTATTCAAAATTACTGACTAAAACTATAGTATCATAACAAACTGAGGCACTCTGACTTGAAAGTGACATTACAGTGCTGTCCATTTGGCCACTGCTGCCTTGTGGATCATGTGTTGCCATAGATGATTAGATCATGATAGTTTCCAGTTGTTGTGTTATCGTTTGTTTGCAACAATATAAACACAGGCTCACTTGTTTTCTATAGTGTCAGTGGGAGGCAGCAAAACCAGCTCCCTTCCAGGAAGCCTGCAGCGTTCTCGAAGTGACATCGATGTGAATGCTGCAGCTGGTGCCAAAGCGCATCATGCCGCTGGACAGGCTGTGCGAAGTGGGCGGTTAGGGGCAGGTGCCCTGAATCCAGGTTCCTATGCATCGCTTGGTAAGACAGCCAATTGCATTCTTTCCCTGTCTCAGTGAAGACAAAATGATATGGCATACCCATTTTTATTTCCTTCTTGCCTGCTAGAGATGACCCATGTACCTATCAGCCACCTTGTTTCTACTTTTCCCCATTTTCTTCCCTGTCTTGATTAAACGTTGTTCTTGATTCCACGATTGCCTATAGGAGTTTCCTAACCGCACTAATGGCACACCTACCCACTGGTTATCTATTCCTTTACCTCTGGGGATAAGGGAAAACTGCGGAGACCTTCTGTGTCTAATCAAACTTAGATATGCGTTCCAAATGTTTGTTGGGATTGATTGTTTGAAGGCTTAAGTCACAAAACAATCCCACACCAGTTCAGAATTATGGATAATAAAAGGTTATTTATTTAAGGGGAAAACTTACAGGTCACTCACTGTCCTAGACAACAGTCCTCTGTGTAAACAGGAATAGAAGAGCCTAAAGCAAGAGAGCAGGCATGCATTTTCTGCTGCTTATACAGTATAAGAGACCACACCCAAGTGGGCTGGTTTCTTAAAGGCTATTGGCTGAAGGAGCAGAATGTGCTCCCACGGCAGTTTTTTTTTTTTTTTCTTGTATGTTTTCAGATCCATCAACTTTAAAGTTTTAAGACTGGTTATCCCTGTTGTGTGTCTGTTGCATACTTCTGTTTTCCTTCTGCAGTTGTAGTGATGGACTGGCATACAGTGAAGAGCACAGAGATTTGGGACATGAATTTGTATGTGCTAGAATGGCAGGCACTGTTTTAGAATGATGAAGTAAGGATAGATTAGTCAGTGCATGGTGTTGAGACAGATATTTCCAGTTTTTATAAGTATAAATTATAACCTGTTATACACACTGTTATAATACATTCTAGATGACCAGAATCTGGAACAAAACTGTAAGACAACTGTTGAAAACTGAACAGATAAGGATTCATCTAATCTCATATCACAGAAAAAAAATAATGTCTAAATATAAAAGCAACTATGGTTGAAAAGTCTTAGATTTTAAGTCTACTGTGAAAATACAAAATCAAGTAGCTGTGAGACAATTTTTGTCACATTCCACAAGAAAAGCTATGATGGCAATGTTTTCCAAATTGAATGCCGATGTGCTTACATAGATCATAAAAATAAAATACGTAACCACTGCTGCCTGTAAACACCAAAACAAATGTTGGATTTTAACCGTGGTCAAACAAATGCAATTTAAAAGACTTATAAATATAAAGGAAAGGTTAGATAAATGCCCACTGTTGTTGAAAATGTGATGAATGTTATCAAAAACAGTGCTGAAGTGAATTAATATGATACACTATTTTCTAAATGACAATATAGTGTGTGAAGCCTTTTTAAATGTTATGAGTTTAGATCCAGGGCCATCAAATTGGCTCAGTAAGTAAAGGCAGCTGCTGCCAAGACTGATGGACTGAGTTTAATCATCAGGACTGACATGACAGAGGATGAGACTTACTACTGTCAATTATCCTCTGACCTCCATCCACATGTGTTCCATAGCACATATGGATAGGGACATGCATACACACATAATATAATAATAATGGTAATAATAATAACAATAAACTTTAAAAGTTTTCCAATAATCTAGTATTTAAATAACAATACCAAGTAATAAAAAAACAACCTTCTACCCCAGAATTTGGTCTGTTGTTTTATGCCCTCATAATCTGATTTTCTTTGGAATTAAGACATTCCCTTACTCTACCTGTGCATTGTTCACTAAATAGAATCTTGTGCTGTTTAGCAATATCATTATGGTGTGATGTTCTTTTTTTTAAGATTTAGTTGTGTATACCATGTTATGCCTGCAGATCTCATTACAGATGGTTGTGAGCCACCACGTGGTTGCTGGAAATTGAACTCGGGACCTCTGGAAGAACAGTCAGTGCTCTTAACCTCCTAGCCATCTCTCTAGCCCCTGGTGTAGTGTTCTAATGATATGCATGGTCTCCATGCTACAAATGTTCCTGACTGCAGACATCTGGGTAGAGATGGTGTTTAGAAAGACTGTGGCACTCCTAAGATCCACAGAATGTACTGGAAACTCTGGGCTCAGCTTTGTTTTAGTTTTGTTATGTAGAGTGGGGAGTAGATTCCCTTGAGATGTAGAGACTAAAATGGCCTCTGCCTCAACAAAGCTTTGAGGGGTTGTTGGCTCAGAGGGTTCTGTCAACCTAATGAAATAAAAACTGGTTACAAAAGGGGAGGGGGAGAAGAAGAAGAAAAGGAAGGAGGAGGAGAAATAAAAACAAACTGAAAGCTAGGTATTTTGGTGTGTGCCTTTAGTCTGAGCTGGGGAGACAGATAGTTAGATCCCTGGGTTCCAGGCCACCCAGGGCTGCAAAGGGAGACACTATTTCAGTGAAAGAAAAGAAAGTGAAAACATGGTTGAGATGTTTCTCTCAATGGTAAAGCACTTGCTACACAAGCTTGAGGATCTGAGTGCAGATCTGATCACCTACCTAAAAGGTGATAGCAACACACACCTTACCTCTGTGCCCATGCATCCTCATACACTTGTGATTGGTGGGCTCTACTTTCTTCTACATTGAGTCTTGTCATGGATGAACATACAGAATTTAGAATGAGTATATCATTCTTTTTCAGCAAACACTTCTTGCATTTAGTTCTTAACAGGGCTTCTGATAGGTACTGAGGGCTCAGATTTTCAGTCTGTTCATATGTTGTTTAGAAATAAGAGGCTAAAGGTTTGTTGACTTTGTTGGATTTTTGACTTGAAGTTGCTGGTGTGACCAGATGTTTAGGAAACAGTTGGTATAAAATGGGTATAAAAAGAGTAACTTTAAATTCCATACAGTCTTTAGTGTGCTTGCCACTGGTTAATTTGCTTTTATTTTCTCCAAACCACTAAATTCTTTGGCAGAAAGGTGGCTTGAGTGTTTTGAAATTTACCTCTTAACTTCTGTAGAGGAAGCTTAGTGTCATACAAGATGGTCAGGGTGTGTGTGTGTTGTGTGTGTTCATATTGGAGGTAGAGCTCATGATAAAATGCTTACCTAACATGCATGCATATTTTTATACATATTCTTAATAAGTGGGTTTATGGAATCAGTTGAATGGAAAAGAAAACAAATAGTTTGGGTAAGGTCATTTGGTGAAAACTAAAATTCGGTTGGTTGTGGAAGAAGTTCGCAATGGAATCTATAAATTATTCCCATGCTTGATGGACAGGAAAATGGGTGAAAGAACTTTGAAGCTCCTCACAGTTCTGGCACTTTTCTCCTTCTCTTTTTAAAAAGATTTTTTTGGAGTTACATTTGCCTGTTCACAGATGTGGTTAGTCAGTTTAGGAAGAAAGAGGTGCAAGGATAAAGAGAGAGCTTCCTGGTGCAGCTTCTGTGAAAGCTGTGAGGAGAGGGATGTGGAGAGCAGGTCTGGGAGGCAGCCTTGCTGTGGAGGGCAGCAGTTTCTCAGAGCCAGTGGAAAAGGAACAGGAGGGAGTGGTAGTTTCAGACATGGTGTTTGCAGCAGCAGGTGGGTATTAAGGAGAGTGTCATTGGAAGATTGTAATTTTCTCCCTGGGAATTCTTGGTCCAAGAAGAGACTTAAGATTTTCAACAGTCACTGAGTGGGGTACAAGAAGATGGACATTTTTAGACTTGGCATACTGCCATACATTTGGGGCTTTATGACGGGTTTATTAGTGTTTAAGGTCACACAGCAGAACCAACAGGGAGAAAGCCTGGTCCAGTTGTCTGGGTGTCCAATGTATGCTTTAGTTCTTACTCTAGGGCTGGGCTTAGGTAGACTCCTTCCTTTGGCATGAATGCAGCAACATGTCAACACGTACATCTGCCAGAGACACTCATTTAAGACTTCTAGTCCAGGGTGGAGTAGGGAGAGGGGGCTGCAAGCCACAATTATCAGAATTCCAGACACCCAGAAGAAAGTAGATGCTCGCCACAAATCATACTGTTTCAAAGTGGTTCAGGCAGACTGCCGTGCCTCTGCTGTCACTTAACCTTATTTTTATAGGGGAGCATTCAGAGCTGAGTTAGCGGAAGCCAGCATCACTCACACACAGGACTTGCTGAAGAGCAACAGCCCCCAAGCATGGTGGCAAAGATCCATGACTGCAGGGAGGCTGGGGCAAAAGGATTGTGACACCCTGTCCTCAAAAACAGTAGTATTGGTGTCGATCCTACTATGTTAACTCTTTGTTGTTCTAGCTATTAAAGGCCAGGTCTTCAGTAGTACTGTCTGACCACGTGGCTGTGTGATTTTTCGCTATCAACTCATGGAATATACAGATTGTTCTTAGGTTGATCCCCGTGTGTGATTATAGGAGCTGAAAGTTCAGAGAAAAGATGGGATTTGTGAGCAGCCAGATGGCTTACTGAACCTGTACAATGAATTGTTGTCTTTAAAAAGGAAGGGGAGGGGATGATGGCATCTTCTTTCTAATACACTAAGTTTTCCTCTGTTCTTTGCTTGCTCTTTCATCAAAGAGGATACTTCTGACAAGATGGATGGTAAGAGTTACTTTTATAATTCTTTTCCACATTTCTATTGGGTTCTTGTTTATTCTTTTATAATCTTCAGAAAATATACTACTTATTAATCTAGAATTTTAATGTGAAAATGGCTACATAACTTACTGGTTGAATTTTTAGTTACTTATATCCATTTCGGATCTCCTTGTACTTTTTTTGCAGCTTAAGTCAGGTACCTAAAATATCTCACATGAACCCTGAAAAATTGGACTCATTTTTAATTTCTTATTTTCGTTTACAATACTGGATTCAGAGGATGGGAAGGGCTCTGATAAGTCTTTTGCCTTAACACATGAGACATTTAATTAAAACTGAAGTTTAAGCTTTGCTTTTTAAATTCTAATATTCAAATTATGGCAGTTTGTCTGTAGTTACTTAATTTAAAAATGGATCTGTGCAGTGTTCTGTGTGACACCAGAGAGAAAATCATCGTGGTTTTCCCTTCACTCTGTCAAGGCCTCTAGTATTAACTGGAAATTTGGGCTTTCTTAAAGAATTTGTAGAAAGATACTGAAACAAGACACTTTTTCTCTTAATTATTACATAAACTCTACAAATTGACCTCAATTTTTTTCTGTTATAATGAAATGGGAGCTTTATTTAAGCTCATGTTGTGAACATGTTATTTTTAGTATCTCTTTTTAAAGTATTTCATAATTAAAACGTTTTGAATGAAATAGCCTTCAGGAGGGGATCTCTCCCTCTCTCTCTCTCTCTCTCTCTCTCTCTCTTTACTCTTAGATATCCTCTAACCTTGATATTGCTGGAGTATTTAGAAAATTTATCACTTTTTAATCAAAGTATTTTTCTTGTTTGGGTCGTAATCAACCACCTTTTTGAGGCTTCACTGCTGTTCACTCCCTCATTTTAAAGTGTGCCATGTGCGTCCCTGCCTTGTAGTACTAGTGTGTTCTCATGGGTGTGCTTGCTCGTTTCAGCAGATCTCACACACATTGTAAGTAATTCTGCTGAGTAATTAGCTAAGGACAACTGTTGGGTCTTTGAATTTGCATGTGCTTTGGTGAAAAAAATAGGCAAATGGAACCTAGGTCATGGATTTGATTTCTATACTCACCAGTTGTTTGTTTGTTTGTATTTTTCCTAGTTGCTTTATGGGCTATCTTTTGAAAATGAGCACAAAATATTTCTACTTTAGAAAAGTCTATATAAACTTTTATTTCCAAGGAAAAGTAATTAAAGAGTTAAATTGTTCTTAATTAATTTTTCAGATTTATTCCACCCTTTTAAAATTTAAGAATGAAATACAGAAATGTTAACTAAAGAAATTTGCTATTTTTAATTGTCTGTTTTTAACTTTTTTTTGGTGTGAGCTATTCTTTTCTCATTTGAATGTTTTCAAGGCTAAAGCCTATCTGACTAAAAGTTATGCTCTGATTTCACGTTTTCAGATGAATCTTGGGGGAGGGGATTATAAGGTAGCATTTTCAGAATTTGTTGAAATATTGTTTTATTTCTCTTATTTAGGAACAGCATCTGAAGATGGTAAGAAGTAAATATTTTGTTAGTAATACAAATACCTCTACCACATTATTTTCATTGGTAGGACTTAAGTGTTGAAACTAAAACAGGCTAATTGATCTGCAGACCTTGGTCATTTGCCAGCTGTGGTAGCTTCTGCATCCCACATTTGGTTGTGTTCATTGTGTGTAAATTTTTTTCTAATTCTTCATCATGCAGTTTTGCTTTATATCTTAGATCATCTCATACTAGAAAACATAATTGCTTAACATGTTTAATAAAATCTTGTATATGATTTCATTTTTCCCAGTAATGACAACAGAAATGCTTTCCTTTTATTTTTGCTTTTAAGAAAGTTAATGCCAAGTCATTTCTGCTTTGTAGGTATGCTGCTTTATCGTTGGACATCAAATACTTTTATTCCGTCTATTTTTAGTTGTCTCTTGTTAATTTTGAATCAGTGAGTAGGGAATTTTCAAATTGGGTTTGAGAATATAAGTACTTGCTGCATATACTTTCCTGAATCAGTTCACCTGAAAAAAAATTCATTCCTTCTGAATTTGTAGAAGTGAAAAGAACTCAAGTTTTATATTTATCTTTCCTGAAGGCTTTCTCATTAAAGCCTTTGACTTGAAACATGATGTTTTTTCTCTAACTTTGACATGAATGGCAGCTTACTTCAGCTCTTTTTAATTTATAGCATTAGTATGTGGCTAGATTGTGGATGAATTCTTTATTCAGAAGTAATCAGTAGTCCTCACTTCACTACTTTTCAGTTATGAGGACATTCTCCCTAGCCCAGATCAGGCTCTTAAAAGTCTGAGGGGCCTGAGTGTGGACTCCTGGGCCTTGTAGTTGACAGCACTCAGGCTGTGCCCATGATGCTCTGATTTTGCCTCTGCTTCACTCTGGCCTCCTTCACCTTTTCTGACCTCACCCAGTCCTGCTCCTCAGTATGTTCTTTCCTAATGAGTACAGTCATATTGGACTAGTCAGAATTTTAGAATTCCCTACAAATTGTGCCTTGTAATTTTTTTTTAAACTGTGTGCAACGTCGTTGTATATCTGTTTGATATTGTTTCTGGAGAGCACAGGAGTGCCTAGCAGGAGAGATTTTACTGTCGCTGGTTATTGCTAGTGGCAGCTTTTACAAACAATTTGATGAACATATTTTCTTTAGTTCAACAGCTCTAGAAATAGCCAGGTGGAGTGACGCATGTCTGTAATCATGCCAATCTCAGTGAGTTTCAGGCCAACCTGATCTACATAGTGAGTTCCAGCAGGATCAAAGACCCTGTCCCTCTCCCCTCCCCCCCAAAACTCTAGCAATATAATGAGGATATTTGTAGTCTGGTCTTACTGAGGGAATGAGTGGAGGTAAATGTGAGAGGAATGTATCTGGGAAGTACTCTGCTATAGGCACTCCGCTTCCTGAATCCCTCCTAGTACAATGGTTGGTCAGGAGAAAGGAGTTAGCACAGCCATGTGTATTAGTACCTGTCTGATCTAAAAAGATTTCTTGGCTGTGGCATCTCTTCTGCAACCTCTTTAGAAGTACACTGCCAGTTAAAAAGATTGCTTGGGGCTGTTTAAATCTCTGGAGTATATTTGAGAACAATCTTCATTTCCTAGGAACTGGAAATTTTGGGGGATTTTGTTTTGTTTTTTGTCTTTTGAGTGTCTCACTATGTAGAACAGTCTTGCCTCGAACTTCAAAAGAGATCCAGCTGCTTCCTAAGTGCTGAGATTAAAGGTACATACTACCATGTTCAGCATAATTAGTTATAACCACTATATTAATAATAAAAAACTAAGAGTGAAAGTCTTCTATAGTTTAATTTAGTTTTTATATAGAATATATATAAAGTAATAAATTCCTGGGCTTGGTGCTATACAGGCTCTAGTCCCAGATATTTGGAAGCTAAGGCAGGAGACTCCAAAGCCGAGGAATTCCAGACAAGCCCAGGTGAAGTGCCATCTCAGGAAGCAGACCCTAGACTGTGTACCTTTACATTTGTAAGAGATGTATAACATGTAAATAATGGCTACCTTATTTCAAAAGTTAAAAAAAAAATTGAAAATAGTGGTGATCCCCTTTTTTCTTACTAAATACTATTATAGGAAGTATTTTAATTTTTGATATTTAATCCTCAGGTCGGGTGAGAGCTAAGCTTTCTACACCACTTGCTGCTGTGGGGAATGCCAAGACCGATTCTAGAGGAAGAAGCCGGACAAAAATGGTGTCTCAGTCTCAGCGTATGTACTGCTCATCAGTCCCTCTGTCTGTCAGTCTGCTGGGATGAATGTGTTTCTTTATATTGCTTGTTAGGAGATGAACAGTGGGTAAATTCAAAGCTGGTTTTAAAAGCAACAAGCCACATACTGAGTTCTTGTTCTGTACTTTAGGTTCATCATCACCTGACAAAAATGAAGGTATTTTTTTTTTCAATGTTTCGGGTCAGTTGTTGTGCATGTTTGGGAATTGTTTTTGAATGGGTGTTGTCTTGTGTTTGTGTTATTAGGGCCACATCATTGACCTCCACCACTTAGAAAGAAAACCTTCATCTTCTATACAGATGTTTGCATGGAGATACTTTAAACACGAATCCTTAAAGTCAGGGTTCACATTCTATTCAGAAACTTGCAGGTGTGGAAAAGTGTGCCTTTAGAGGCAAAGTGATCTTTAAGTATTAGGTAAAATCTGTTTCTGTCTAGCAGACACTATGCAAAGACAGATAAGTATTCATATTCTCCCCAAAATTTGCTTGATCGTCTTAAATTTAGTTAGTGTTTTGGGCAGTCTATTGATGTATAGAGAGAGAGAATATAGGCTGAAGTAACCTGGTCTGGTGAATTTCGTGTGACTTTTGAGGTTTATGTTCTTACTCTTTCATTAGTCACTGAGTTCCTTAAAAGACCAATTAAAAAGCACAATTTTAGGACTAGGTTAAAATGAATAATCTGTTTCTGTATGTTCAAACAAGTACTCCAAATATAGTGCCATGTTTAACAGAAAATAATTTTTTCCACTCCCTCTTGACCAAGAATTTGTCCTCAGCACTCTCTCGAAGATCAGGTAGTTTTTCTGAGAAGTAATGAGTAATGTTCTTCTGTGTAACCTAACTAATTGTCTTTGAAAAGAATGGGTTATAGATGGCTGTCAGGATGTAGATGTCCCATTTGTTTTATAACCTGCTTGCTGGATCTTGGGGTCAGGGAAAAGAATAAGGCTCAGAGAGACACTAGGGCACCTTGAGAACACGTGTTACAACGCCACCTCTTTCTAGCTTGAGAATGTTCAGCAGACTCATATTGGAAGCTTTCTTCATGAGTCCTAAAATAAGCAGAGAGATTCAGTAGAATTTGTTTACAAATGAAGACTACTCATAAACAGCCAGAGTGACCCATGTCCTGTAAGGCAATGGCTTTTCTCTGACAAATCAAAAGTAGATGATAATACCACATTCTCCCATGAGTCTGTGAGCTTTTGGAGTGATTCTTAGAGTACATTAGTTAGCAGTGCAGCCTCCCTTCTCCTTGTATGCTGCCCAGACCAACATCAGTACAGCCTGGGAACTTGTTAGAAATACAGGGTCTCATGTACCACCACAGACCTACTGAATCTGATCACTGAGTGGTCTGTGCTTTAGTAATGTTTGAAAACTTTGGAGCTATGTTGCCCAAGGTGGAGTCCTGGCTCTTCTAGGTTAAAGTTACTGTATTCCTCTGTACCTACCAGTTTAGCACAATTAATGAAAACCCAGAGACAGAAATTGGGGTTCAACCTGAAGGACAGAAAAGCAAAACAGCCAGCCACTGGCTCTTACCTCTACCTCAGTCTGAAATGGTGATCCTGCCTCCAAGAATCTCAGAGTGAGACTGTGTGTGAGAGCTGTCTCCTTCTGTTTTATATTCCTCTCTAATGCTGGGATTAAAGGCCTGCACCACTACCGCCTGGTTTCTATAGCAAACTAACATGGCTGCTGGGATTAAAGGTGTATGTCACCAATGCCTGGTGTGTAAGGCTGATTTACTCTCTGAACTTCAGGCAAGCTTTATTTATTAAAATGCAAATGAAATACCATTATATACCCATAAAAAAAAAGTAGAGGATAATGGAACTGTCATGAGCATCAAATGATAAAGCTTATTTAATGCAATTAAAACAGCGTCTTCCTGACAGTAAATGCTGTGACTGTTACCTGATAAGATTGTCCTTATTGGACTAGAAGGATAGTTCAGCAAGTTAAGAGCACTGGCTGTTCTTTCAGAGGACCTGGGTTCAATTCCCAGCACCACATGGCAGCTCACGACTGTCTGTGACTCCAGTTCCAGGGGATCCATACATTCACACTAGAGTATATATAGGGAAAACACCAGTATATATTAGATAGAAAGATAGATAGATAGATACATGATAGATAGATAGATAGATAGATAGATAGATAGA
>LOJH01001902.1:0-33774 GCA_001685095.1 Ellobius talpinus
GATGGTGAGCCCTTAAATAAGGACTCCTCTCCCAATTCCCTCCACGGTCCGTGGGTGCCGCGCGGGTCCCACAGCTCGTGGTCTGGGCTAGGGCGTCCCGCAGAGTGGAGCCTTCACAGGTTCCCGGCTCTCAGTTAAGAAAAACGACTCCACATGGGTCTGAGTCCGCCGGCCTGTGGCGGCGCCTGGAGTCACTCTCTCCCGTGGCTGTCTCGTTAGCCACCTCAGCGGCCTGGCCTCCGCCAGTGACCCGAAGGGATGTAGTGGCCATGGCCACAACGCCCTTTCCGCAGACCCTAATTCAAACCAGACTGTGTCGGCTGCGCCCCCAGCGCCGGGGAGCCCGGGCGCCCGGCCCTTTGCACCCGGGCAAGTTTGGGCGCAGCAGAGCCGGCGTGGGAGCGGGAGGAGGCGGACGTGCGGGTTGCCGGAGGGACCGGGATCAGGACTGTGAGTGGGACACAGAAGGGTGGCGTGGGGTCCTTGAGTTTTTCTCTGGCTTTCCCAGGTGAGCTGGGCCGAGCCGGCAGTGGGAGACTCCGGGAAGTTGGCTTCACAACGCTAAAGACCCTAAGAACCCAACTTTGGGGTCGCTGAAGTTGTGCTGCCCCCCTGAGGGCCTCCTCCGCATGGCCAGCGCTGGGGACCCTCCCCGCGAGTGGACCCCAGTACGGCTCTTCCCCTCCCCCGACTCGGCTTTGTGCTGAAGCCGCGCGCAGGGAAGGCGGGTCCCTTGGCCCGCCCAGTAGGGCCGCGGGGAAAGAGGGACGAACGTGGAGCTGGCGACTGGTGGGGGGAGGCCTCTGAGTAGGATGCAGCCATCCACCTTTGGCGGGGGTCGGTCTCTCTAACGAGCGACTTGGCCGACAAAGAGCTTGTCGAGGGTCCCCAGAAAGTGCTCTCCCGCCCCAGCCGCCGTCCGCTAGCCCGCCTTCCCCAACGGGGGCGCTTTGTTCTCGGCCCCTGTAACCCTTCCCTGGGAACCGCCCCGCAGCGCCGGCCCTTGACGTGGGCCGGGTCCCGGGTCGCCGCCAGGTGTCAGCGCTGCCCGCCGGGTGTCCACGCCCCTAGCCCCCGCACCCACTATGGAGTACCGGGGGTCCTTTCGACTGGCCGGCTTGACCATCCCCCTGAGAGGCAGAGGCGAGGTGTGGAGCCTCCAGGCTTTATCCCTTCCGGAAGTGGCAGTCTCCCACCGCCACATCTGGTCTGCTTAACTTCGATAGTCCTGGCAAAGAGAGGCACGTGCACAGGGAAGGAGAGCTGAGCGCTGGTAGACACTCAGGTCGTGTGCATATCAAGTGGCACCTGGACACATCCCCGATCACTGCTAATGGGCATTGTCTTCGCCGCTTCCCAGGTGACTCCATCACTCTGGAGTCTGAGAGGACCTTGATACCTATCAAATTGCCCATGAGTTGGGGGCTTGTAGGGTGCTGAATCAAGGTTCTCAGGGAGGGATATAGTTTCCAAACTGAGTCTCCGTTGCACTCCCGGCTTTAAGGTCCAAGAAATTGCTCTTGAGGGTTGTGGTTTCTGTGGGACTCAGATCATGCCTGGAATCAAAGTTACCACTGTGGAAAAGAAAGTGGTGCCGCTTGGCATGTCTCCCTGACCCGCCTGGCATTACCTCCAGCCTGACTCTCCAGGCCCAATGTGAGGCCTCGCTGGGGCAGTAGAGATGCTGTATTCCATTTCTTTGCAGCCAGGATCTGAAGAGGTGTTGATCGCTTTCCTGCTGTCTTTGGTGAGGCAGATATTCCTGTGAACTAGGGCCCTCAAGCTCCCGTTATCACTGCTGGGTAGACAATTGGTGGCAGTTTCTCTACGGGACTGTGTTTCCTTTCTGGCCTGGGAGCTTGGGCCCTCTAGGCAGACACAAGGTGAGGGACCTCCAATCCTGGGAGGACTTCCTGGAGGAAGGGACTGAGCTGAGTCTGAGCTCAGTCACTGCCTGAACTTTGGGGACAGACTCCTACTTGAAGACAAGGTTCCACTTTTTGCTTCTTATTTTATAAAGTTGGGTTTGTTCTCTTCCATTAAAAAACTCGATGTTCGGTTAGAAGTGGATACATAAGAGTGAGGGCATTTCCAGAGCATCCCCCCTTTTTTTTCCGAATAATGAAAGCAGTTGGGATTTGCTTAAAATGGAAGCAGATACCCAGAGGTTGCCAGAGATCTTGTCCCCTTCCGAGGGCTCCCTTAGCTCCTGTGGGAAGCAGGTCAGAACACCTCTGGGGACCAGTGAGTGGGACAGAGAGGAACTGTTGGGTGTCTGCCTTTGAATGGGCAAGGGGAGTCTCCTGCGAACCACTCCCCAGAGACTGCAACAGGTTTGTCTAAACTGTCCCTCAGTGTGTGTGTCCCCATGGTCTTTTGTTTCAGCTATGTAAGGAAAAAAAGTCACTCTGGAATAGTTATCTGCTATTTTTTTCTCTTTTCTTTCCTTAATTATTTGGACTAGTAGAGACATTTCCCCTGAGGTCTGGCCGAGTGGGAGGGAGTGGGGGAGGATGGGCTCAGCCTTTGGAGGTGATGTCACTGCTGGCTTCAGCTCCCCAGAGAGGGTGGAGCTGGTTTTAGCCTACCTGTGGCTCCTGATGGGCCCCAGTAAAACCTCATTAGCACACATTGGTGGGGAGCAGGGCCTGGAAAGAATGACAGGAAAACTTGGTTTTTGCGGTACTTAGACGTCTCCATCCTCCTTCCCCCCAGCGCTGCAGCAGAATTTTGGATTCCTGAAATCCTCTGAGAATGTATCATCATGGTAGTCAGACGCTTTTCCCTGAGATAAATCGCCTCCTTACAAAGTATCTTTTTTGTTGTTGTTTGGAGACAGGGTCTCGGTTAATGTAGCACTAGCTGCCCTGGAGCTCACTGTGTAGACCAGGCTGGCCTGGAACTCACAGAGATCCACCTGCTTCTGACTCTAAGTGCTGGATTTAAAGGTGCGTGCCACCACGCCCCGCTTTTACAAAGTATTCTTTCTTGGAGCAGGATTCTGAAACCCTTATTTCCTCTCCGTTATCCTCAACAATAAAAGGCTAGTTGTATTTAATCCCTCCTCATGCTAGGCCCTCCTCTTCATGATGCCAGGTCAAGCAGTCTCCTGGTTCTGTGCGGCTCTGAAGAACACAGTGTCCTCGTGCCTGATGGTTTTCATTCTTAACTGCCCCTTTCCTTCTCACTCTCTGGTAGTGACACTGGTGTGCCCAAGTGCAAACATATTTTCTCTTCAATTCTGGTTTATTTTCTTTAGCAGACCGAAAAACAAATCAGATTGGTTATAATTATTATAAGAACAAAGGTCTCACCTTTGGGTGACTCTCAGGCTGTGTGAATTTGATAATCCTCATGGATCTCTGTTGAGGTCGCTGCAGTGTGGTGGTAGACTGGACAAAAGGGAGCTGCCACCCCTACAGTCTTGGACCTGGAGTTATGTGGAGGCACTGGCCAGGCGAAGGGCTTAGGGACCTCCCTCAGTGAAGACATGTACTCAGTGCCAGGAAGCATCTGTGAGCATGAGCCCCGGTTCCCAAGCTGCCTTTCCTCTGTGAGTTTTGGGCTCCAGCTACCTTGGACTAACAAGGCTACTCACTCTATGTGTTAATTAGCAAAGGCCTTTGTTTTTGTTTTGAGACAGATTCTCAACTCTCTGGCCTAGCCTGGCCTTGACGTCTTAGCCATTCTCCTGCCTTGACTTCCAAGGTGCTGACATGACAGACATGAGCCCACCGTGCCTGGCTGGGACTCTTAGCTTTGGTCTTTCCCCCTTCTCTTCAGCGTATGTTTCTAGTTCATGTTCTCCACAGTTGAGCACCCATGCTGTCTGGCAGGTCAGAAACAGCTTTGGATCAAGTAGCACCCCATATTGAAGCTCAACTCTGCCACTAATTTACTATGTAATCTTAAGTGACTCATTTTCCACTCTGCCCATCCTCGTCCGCAGGACAGACGTCGCCGTACCTGTTCTTTCTGCCCTCATTCTGTCATTTGTGTACTCATTTCCTAAGAGATGGTGTGAAAGTGCCTTGTATTGAAAGTGCCCGAGGAAAGACAGCTCTTGATACTAGTTAAGGTTACCTTTAATTGAGTGCTTGGTGCTTTTCCTCCTGTCCAGCTTAGTCTTTCCTCCTCAGCCTTTATGATACACACCATCGCCTCATCTTTTGAATGGGGAAGAAATGGCTTACAGAGGCCAGCCCTCCACAGAGAAGAATGTGGCAGAAACAGGCCTTTTGGTATGTGATTGCATGTGTGTGCTTGTGTGTATATGTATACACTTAAGTATATGTATGATATAAATATACTGTAGAGTTGTCGGTGCCTACAACCCCAAGACACCCTGCACATGAGGTCTGGCTGAGCCCTGTGAGGTCCTGCCTGGTGTTTCCAGGTCTTACTTGGTTGTGACCATTTTGTCTAGAGGGGGCACTTGGCTGGACTGAGCTGGCCTGCACGGTGCCTTTGGGCAAATCCTGAGTACTGGGCAACACCCTGGGCCTTGGCTGGGTGTACCTGATGGTTGCTTGGGTACAGGCAAGAGCTCTTCATAGAAAGGCAAGGTCAGGAGAAAGCAGTGGGGTCCCGACAGTGGGCAATGTGTACCCTGGGCTACACAAAGTTCACATGCTGTTGACTGAGTGCCAATGAGTCTGTCTGGGTGGGGCATGGAGGACACACTTACAGATTTAGTAGAGCCTTTGTAAGCCCTGGGGAGGTGGGTATCTTGGCCACAAGACTCCTGGCTCCTATGCTACACGCTCCTTCTGGCTCTCTCCAATGCCAGGGGTATGCTAGGGGAGTGTTTTGGACATTAAGTTATGTCTAGTCTAGTCCTAAAGCTCACAGAACATACTGTTTCCTAATTGCCTTTTTTTTTGCCCCAATTCAATGATTTTGAAGTGTTGGGTTTGAAAATTCCCCCTGAGAGCCTGCTTTAGTGCATGCAGAGGGAAGATATTGGAACAGGAAGTCTGTAGAAAGAGTGCTTTCATCTCCAGGACCTTGTGCCCTGGAGCAGAGTCAGCAGGGTGTCATTTCCCTATTGGTTATTCCAGGAGAGACTGAGTGTTAGGTGGGAATGCACTTTCTAGAACCTTCTATCGAGAATGGCAGGAGTACCCTGGCAAGTGCCAAAAGTGCATGGGTATTTGTCTTTTACCATAAGCAGGTAGCTTCTGGTGCAGACTGTAGGTAGACACATGAGGTCCTTAGAGTGAGACCCTGAATTTGGTGCCATTTCAGCTCCAGAGGGACATGGGTAGGGGGCTGGGCAGCCCAGCCCGCTCGCTCTGGGATGGCTTGCTTTGTAGGTACAGGATACTGCTGCCTGTTCTGTAGGAGCTTTCCAGATTACTTCCCCATTGTTGATGCTGGGGAAGCCCTGGCAAGGGGTGGGTATTGGAAGAGGGGCATCCCGCCGCCTTCTATGTGCTGTGTGATTGGGGAGTCGGGAGGCCTGGTGAAGCCTGCAAGTGGAGGCAGGTTTCACATGACTGGGAAGAACTCAGGAGGAAGTCTTTGGACCACTGGCAGGTGGGTGTGGTGGTGTTGGTCTCAGTGGTAGACTAACTCTCCTTTTAGAGATTTGCCTAAGAATCTTTCCTGCTGACTCTGGAACTCGGAGGCTTCCAGAGGTAGCTCTGCTGGGAGCCTCTCAAGGGTCTCAGACTGTCTCCTGGTGTTTGTGGCTTCGTGGGCTGCCTAATTATATAGAGAGGTTACGTTTCTCTGGCCTCCAGCCCTGGGAAAAGTTCTGCCCAGTGACTCACCTGAGGCCTGCAGCCGTGTGTGCACTCAGGCACACAGGCATGCTCAGGGGCTGCGGCCATGCCTGCATAGTCCTGGCGCTCTCTTTACACCAGGCTTTCCTTTGACTTCTCCAGCAGTGGTAGAAACATCTGGGAAACCTGGTCACCTCTTATTTGCAGCCCCCTCCCTTTCTGGGTGTCTTCCCCCCTTCTGAACTGCACATCTGATGTTCTTTGTATCCCTGCCTTAGAAGCATGCAGAAATTATTCCTTTCTTTGTCCTAGCCTTGTCCCTGACTTCCTTGTGGCCCAGGTAAGTAGTTGACCCTCTGGGCCTCTGACATCTGCTCCAGGACCTCTTCCTTCCCACTGCTGTGTCTTTAAGAGTCATGTGCTAGCAGTGAGACCTTGTCTTGGGATGGGTGAAGGTGGCCCTGCAGGACCTCCCAGACTGCTTTTGCTCTGTCCTTATTCCTTCTGGGGACTCATCAGAGACAACTGGCTGCTCCAGGGGTCTCAGGAGAGACCACTCTGGAAACAGAGGTGAGGCAGGTTTTCAGATCTGTGCCCTTGGCATTCATTGTGGGAACTAGAGTGGATGAAGCCCTCTGGGCCAGGTCAGAGTGGGGGTGGAGGCCAGGTGATATTCTCTGCACCCACACCCAGGCACCCTGGCATCCTGGCATCCTCCCCAAGGTCCGCTCATCAGCAGGAATGAAAGCTGCGCCGGGCAGGTTGGGGCAGTGGGCAGGTGGGCGTGTTTATCACTGCGTTCATCAGCTGAGTCACGATGCCAGGCCCCATGAATCCTCCCTGGAGACTCACCCAATCCACCTTGACCCACTGGCGCCCATTGGCATGAGGTGGGGCAAGGCAGTGAGACAAGACAGGCCTCGGGGGGCTGAGAGGCAAAGGGGAGTTCATTGTCTTCAGGTGTTCATGACCTATCCTGGCTGTGTCATCTGGGTGTCTCGGGTGCCACCTGGGTAGAGACCCAGGTGCCCCAGGAGGATTCTGCCTTAAATGCCAACCTGGCTAGAGTACCTGCTGGGGGTACCCAGGGAACGCACCAAGGGAGAGTGCCTGTCTGTGGAGTAGACCCACCATAGTAGACCAGAGACAGTGGTGAAGGGCATTCGAGACTCAGCCCTTTCCTGGGTCTTCCTGGCCAGCTGGAGGGTTTATCTCAGAGTTCCACAAGCCCTCATAAGATCCACTCGGGAGCCTAGACTACGAAGCCGACTTCGTTCAGGCTTTAGACTTGCCAGCTTTTTGGCTATGGAGAGTGCTTGGGGAGGGTCTCATAGATGGGGCGTCAGGAAATGAAAGATGGCCTTGTGCCTCTGTCTCCAAGGATGGGAAGAGAACCCTTCCAGTACAATGACAGGGACGAGACACCTTTATCTTTCCCACTTAGGTCTATCCCAGATTTTTATGTGGCCACAGAGGCCCCCTTCTGTCTCATGGAAGGGCAGCAGCTGGGCCTGATGCCTGGGTCTGCTCACCTATAGCCATTGGGCAGACCAGGTGAGGGGAGACCCAGAATTGGCAGGCTGAGAACACAGGGTGCTAATGCTAGTCCTGGGGTAGATGGATAGAGTGAGGATCACTCCCCCCTAGGATGAGCTTCTTTGGGGGAACTTGGGGCTGATGTCTACCCGTGGCTTCCAGCGTGTGCTGGTCCTTGGTTGCCATACAGCAGTGGCTAAGGATATTCCTGGGGCTTCACCGGTTGGGGACATGATTGTATTGGAGGAGCACAGAGTGACGCTAAGATATTCTCTGCAGCAGCCCTTGGCCTCGCTGCTGACCCGGAAGCACTCAGACCTTGGAGGTCCAGGTTCCTAGGAGAGTTCCAGGTGGGGTCAGGTTTGGGCTCGCAAGGCCCCAGGCTGTAGAGTGTCTAAGGAGCCGCCAAGACCGTTGTGGGAGCGTGGAGGTTGACGTCATTTCAGCTTCTCCCAGAGAAAACTGAGGGGTGTGGTGCAGTGTTAGGATCACCTCTCTCCCAGGATGGCATGTTGGGGAGGGTTGGGGCCCTTGTTTCCAGGCCCTAGGTTTGGTCTGTGGGCTGTGTGGTCTCTAGGTTCTCCCCTACCTCCCTGCCCTTGCACTCTGAAGGGCATTCCAAGTAGGCACCATGTTCCCTGTTCCCCCACCCCCAGGAGGAGGCTGGCCTGGATTGTAACTTCCTAGAAGTGGTCCTGAGGACTCCATTGGTGGATTTGAGGCAGGACCGGCAGGGCATCCACTGGACTCACCAGTCACCTGTCTTTCCACAGAAGTCTGGGTTTGCCTACCTTTGGGTGTCAAAGCTAACTCAAATCTTCTGGGCTTGAATAAAGGGCTCCTGGAGTATTAGCTGGCTCCTTCATTGGGGCTGGCCTAAACCCAGGGTAGGCTAGAGAGAAGTATAGGGTAGAATCTGGCCCACCTGTACCACATCCTGGCTTTATTGGTTCCTTTACCATCTTGCACATAACTCTTCTAAGCCTCAGTTTTCTCACCTGTGAAATGGGGTCATAATATCCTGCCTGGAAGGACTTTTGAAAATGCAAGTGAATATGCGAAGTGGTTGGCATTCTCTGTTGTCTGGCAGGGGTTCAGACTACAGGAGTACTGAGTATGGCTTACTGTGTACAGCACCCCCAGCGGCTGTGCCCGCATAGGAGGTTGCTGAGTCTCCTTCATGTGAATGGCCCTCCTGGTCTTGCCTGGGAGTGTTAGTATCACAGGGCCTGTAAACACAGCTTTTGTCCTTCCTCAGAAGCCCAAACCTTTTCTGACAGTCCAGACTTTCATCTTCACTGAGTCTCTATGAGGCTGGGCCCTGACGTGAGCTGCATGGGCTGGGCTATCAAAGGGGGAGGAAGTGGGGGAAACACAGGCACCAGGGAACGTTGGTGGGGGGGCTTGGGGGAGCAGGGTTCCAGTTGTAGGGAGCTGTAGGTTACCTTGAGAGGGAGCAGGTTTTCTTTAGACGCTACCACACTGGGCCAGAGTGCAAGGTGGGTGGAGGCCCTTGCCCTGATCCCACTCAGTGCTGGTGAGGGCTGCTCTTCTGTGGAGTAGGGCTCTGGGCTGCCTTGTGATGATGAATGGGCTCCGGCGAAGCAAATCTGCCTGGCCTTTCTTCACGTTGACGCTGTGTTCTCTTAAACAAGTGACTGTCCCCTTTGCCTCAATTTCCACATTGTGTAAGATGGGTACAGCATGAGGGCCCGAAAGTGGCTTTAAAGACAGGTTAACTAATTCAGGGAAAGTGCTCAAACCGGTACCCCGCGTGTTACTCAAGAAAGAGTGGCTGCCGATGACTGATTTCCTAAAGTCTAGATTTGCTTCTGTGTCTCATGTGACCCCAACAGCCTGGGTCACATGACCGGTACAGCCAGAGTCAGGTCCTTAGTTTCTCCCACCCACTGCTGGCCCCAGGACCTAGGTAGCTGAAGGCTGCCCCCATATTCCCTGTTAGTCACCTTTGTGTCAACTACAAAGACTGTGTGTGCTTGTGCAGGCCTCCAGCCTGTCCAGGCTGTGAGGTGTCAGCGAAAGGGCCTAGCCAACTGCAGAACCCCAGTTCCAGAATTAGCCCCTCCCCCATAGGAAACAGATTGATTGCTCCAATGTGAATGACTAGTACCCCTTAGCCCCTCCCACAGGCATTTTAATTTTCGGGAGGGCATTGCACAACTGCAGGAACGCAAGAAGAGAGATTTAGTGGTTAGAGTTGGAACCGTGTCCCCTGCCTCCCAGCTGGAGCCTTGGCTGCTGCAGGTGTGACAAGTGTCTGTGTCTCTGAAATCCAAGGACACTTTATTTAGCCAGTTCAGGGGCCAAATGGCTGGAGAAGTCCATGAGGCACAGGTGTCGGGTCCCCATGCCCTGCTGAGTCTATAGTCAGCTAGGCAGCAGTTTTGGGGATGCTGGCAGCCTAGAAGTGATCGTGGTGAGGGTTCCTGCACTGCTCTCTATCCCCTAGACTCGCCAGCCATCTCCAGTCCCTTGGCCCTGGCCAGCAAGATGTGCCCAAGGGAAGCCGAGAGGACCCAGTTTCTCTCTAGGTAGCCTGGGGTCAGTACGAAGGTGGGGGGCTGGTGGGGAACAGTGCAAATGCCTTGGCTGCCCCTTCCATCTGCACAGGCTGCTACCCAGAGATCCTTTGATTCCAGTCGTCTCCAGCAGCCTCCTGGGCCATAATGCTCTTTGGAAGTGGCGAGAGATGACATCAAGTCACTGTGCCCAGTGTCCCTGCCCTCCACCTACCACCACTGTTGGATGCAGTGGCGTCTGGTTGCCCCTTGAGGGTGAGCTGACCTGCCCAGCCGGAGAACGTTTAGTGTACAAGTCGTAGGTTGGACCCTGAAAGCCCTCTTGCTATCTCTGTAAAATCCCTGTGGTATGTGGATGGGTAGCCCCGAGTCAGGTTTGTTCCAAGAAAGCAAAGCCCAGATTATAAGACATCTTTTTTTTCTTTTCTTTTTCTTATTTATTTATTTATTCATTCATTCATTCATTCATTCATTCATTCATNGGCTGGCCTTGAACTCACAGAGATCCACTTGCCTCTGCCTCCCGAGTGCTGGAAAGGCATGTGCCACCACTACCTGGCTAAGACATCTTTTTTTGCTATTTCGGGTTTCTCATTTTCTCTGAGCATATCCTGCTGGTCAGGGCCCAAGGGCTTGACGAGAGGTGGCTGTCAGGCAGGAGTGGGGTTCTGTCTGGCTCCCTCCAGGAGCAGTACCTGGTAAGAGGCTAGCTGGGCCTTGGCCAGGGGCCCTTGCTCTACACTGACTGAAATCTTGCCCTGCCTGTCCTAGCTGGGTTCTGGTGTGAGGGAGCTGTGGAGGAACTAGTCTTCCAGCCCCAGCACCACACACAGCTCTCAGCTGAGCCTGCTCAGAGGCTAGTCCTGGCATGTGGACTGCAGGGCAGGTGCCAGCCCCACAGGGAGGTGTGGGCATCAGGGTGTTCGAGTGACACTGACCTATTGTGAGCCCTGAGATTGGAGGTATGGTACAGGGAAGGGGCCTAGCGCTGGGAGACTTGGCTGTGGCATTGACGTTGGTTTGCCCTCTGATGTTACACTAAAGGTAGATACTGACCAAAAGGGGTTATTACAACCAAGAAAGGATACCGTCTTTGCACTCTGCCCATTCCCAAGAGTTCCCACGACACACACAAGGTGACTGGCAGGTGTAGACCAGCCATGGGGATTGCTGAGGTGGGGGAATGTGTGTGCACCCAGGGGATCCTGGGAAATAGGTCCTGTCAGTGGAAATGCTGCCAGGGTCTGGGCCATGGAGGTGCTTGGAGTCCTGTGCTCCCTAGCGAGGCAGCTGATACTTCGCTTTACCTGCCTGTCCTCACCTTGGCCCCACCCTGGGTTGGGCCTCTCCCTCCCTCCCTACTGGGTCACCAGTCACCTTCTCTGCAGGTCCCAGCTTGACTGTTGGTAGAGAGACAGAAAGCTGATAAATCATGGTGCCTGTCAGCCTGAAATTTGGGTGTTGCCTGAAGGTACCAATGGGGGCCCTCCCTTCTGGAGATGGCTTTAGGAGGGGCAGGGAGGGGGTTCCAGATCTTGAGGCCTCCCTATTGTTTCTCAGGTCCCTGAGAGAGAAGTGAGGGATTGGGCATCACCCCAGCATGAAACTCTGGCCCCTGATCCTCACACACTGTCCTTCATGACACGTGAGAGCCTTAAAAGAATTCAGGATTATCCAAATAAGCCATGTTATTCCCTACACACACAATGGGTCCGGAGACACACAGGGAGCTGCTCAGTCACCCAGCGTGGGAGTAGTTGAGCTAAGACTGTCCCAGAGACCCTCGTTGGAGATGTTTTGGGACAGTCACCCTATCGCTACATGCTCCCAACACTTCATCTAGGACTGAGGAAAAGGTGACCTTGGGAAGGAGAACAGTCAAGACCCCAGGCTGAGGACTACCAGGTTAGGAGGGAGTTTTAGCCATGTTCTTTCTTGTCTGCTCTACCCTCCTGGAGAAACATTGCACCTTGTAGCACTGCTGCCCCTGAAGCCCATCTTTTACCTTTGGGGCACCCTGGGATAGCTCAGTGTCGCCAGCATCCTCCCACTGATGTCGGTCACATTGCACTATGGGGCAGCTAGTGTGAGGGTGTTGGGCTAGGAAGCCAGCTACTTGGGAAAAACAAGGTTGTTCCTGATCGGCCCTGGCAGGAAGGAGGTCCTTGCTTTCCTTGGTGAGTTCAAGAGCCTTTGTGAGCTGGGGGGGAAGAGCCTTTGGAAGATTGAATGTTCCCTCAGCTCCTTGGTGAAGTAGGCCCTCCTTGCACCATGGTGTTTGACGGCTAAGAGTGAAGGCATCAGAAGTAAAGAATAATCTAGAGCCTCCCCAGGTTACTTTGCTACTAGCTCTGGTTTACTGAGCTCTCTTGCCCACTTGGTGCCTTGTCTTTGAACACTGAGTTCAGTCAGAGAACTGGAGCTGAAGTCTTGCCTTCCTCAACTCCTGGCCATGGCACCTGTACGTGGACCCTTGTCTCATCAGATGACTGCTCTCAGAGTACAATCTGACGTTGTGGTAGTTCTTAGGGTCCCTGGAGACAGATGGCGGTTTGGATGTCGTTCTCTGGTCATGTGTCCAGGTGCACAGAGGGAGGTGAAATCTAGAATTCTGTATAGCTCAGAGTCCTCAGCACCCCAGAGCTGTGAATTCTGGGGGGAGAGGACTTCCTCATAGCTCTTAGATCCTTATGTCTAACCAAGATACTGGGGTAGGGGTAGATCTCTTGTATACCGTGAACCTGCTTGAAGCCCCCTGGGGTGCTGGCTATGGCGTGGAGTTTTGGCTAGATGAGAGTGAAAGGTGTTTATCCTGGTGTGCCCGTGGGGCCCATGTATCCCTGCCCTTCTCAGTGGTGCATGTTGATTGGACGGAGATCGTGTGACTGGAGCCTGGGCTTCTGGAACAGGTGTGAAGGCCCCAGACTAGCTGGGATCCAGGCTGCCTGCAAATGGCTGTGACCCAGCTGCTTTGATAACAGCGGCCCTTTGTCACTGGCTGTCGTGACTAATGGGGCTTGTTGATTCAATGACTAGGCTCCCACCCACGGAAGCTGGGGCTTCTGTTATGGCACCAGGCAGCCACAGACAACCCATAGTTCTCCTTCCCTTTCCCACTCCGTGACCAGACGTTCCCAGCACTGCCCAAGTGAACTGTCTTATTCTCTACTGGGGCTCTTCCTATCCCAGCCCCTAAGGCTTCTCCTTCTTGAAGCCCCTGTGGTGAGGCACTGGGTATGTGCTGGGAGCTCTGTTAGGGCAAAGCCCAGTCTATTCCTTCACTTGTTTATACCCTCAAGTTCTCCAAGGTGATAATTACAGATTTTTGAAGTTGCATTTAATAGCAAAATTCTGTGACCTTAAAATTTTTCTTTCATCACATCCCATTTGTGTGTGCCTATTTGTGTGTGTGTGTATGTGTATGTATGTATGTGTGCAAGCATGTATGTGGAGGTCAGAGGGCAACTTGGGAAAGTCAGTTCTTTCCCCCTACCATGTGGGTCCTGGAGATGGAACTTGGGTCGTCAGGGGAACTTGGGTTGTCAGGCATGGAGGTGAGTGATTTACCCTTAAAACACAAAGTATCCAGCCCTATGGAGTCAGTAATGCTTTGTAAGGGCGGTGTGATTTAGGTACCACTGATGTGGTAGTAGTACCTTAGGGCGCTGATTGGAAGCCATGGATACCATTGTACCTGGTGGCTGCAGACTAGTGGGTGGCTGGGGGCCAGATGGGCATCCTCTCCAAAAGTCCATAATCCCTGAGCCTCTCGGAGATGCCCAGTTGGTACTGTGCTTTGGGGCACAACTGAGGTGGATTCATACTCAGGATGCCACAATAAAGTGCTGGAATACAGACTTCCCTCAGCCCTAAGCAGCCAGAACATAGGACTCCATCAGACTGCAGTGACGGCCACTGAGGGTGGCCTTCCTTCTTGTCACTGTGGGTGTGGGAGCTGGCAGGAAGTGGCTCTGTTAAGCATCCCAGCCAGCCTTCTGCCCACAGCTCCCAACATGCTCTTTGGCAAGGGCTTGCAACTGGAGGTGAACTCTCTCCTGTACCTTGTCCTGACCCACATTGAGTCAGGACCTAGTGTGTGCCTGGTACCCACCTGGGTTGCTAGGCAGGGCCAAGCCCACATCTTGCTTCCTGGTGGTACAGCTGTGGTAAAGAAACTGAGGCCATTTTGCTTGCAGCAGATGGATTCAGCCAGGGGAGGTGGTCCTTAGGCCTGGGGGTGGGGAAGAAAGAATTGTTCTGTACAGCACCAGGACACTTGGCTAGATGCCCTTGGGTAGGTCCCTCACCCTGGGAGGGGCTATTTCTTATCTGTCAGAGATGCTAATCTCAGGTGGACTGCAGGGGAGAGGTGTTGGAATCAGAGAGTGCTGGAAATTCTCTTCAGCCTGAGGGAAAACTGAGGCCTTTGCCTCTTTTTTTTCCCCCCATGCACTGGGTCCCTGACTTGGGTATCTCAAGAGGGTCCTTACTACACAGCCCCAGCGGATGCCCGAAGCAGATGTCTATGCCCCATGTTTCTGCCCCAAACCTCTAACTTTTGAGTTTTCAAATAAGCCAGCTTCCAGGCTCTTTGCTTCAGTGGGAGGGAGCTAAGTGGCCCTGAGTTTCATGGCCCAGACCATGAAAATTTTTCTTACAATGAGGTCCCTGCTATATTCTTTGAAAGGTGTGTGTGTGTGTGTGTGTGTGTGTGTACACACCTGTATCCATGTGTAGTGTATATATACCACAAAAGGCATGTGGAAGAGGTCCGGCAAACTTACAGGAATCTTTTCCTGTCTTCAGTTGAGTGCCAGGATCAAAGTCAGGTCACTCTTACCTGCTGAGCCATCTGAATGGCTGAATTTTTTGAGGCCCACAGAGGAGAAAGATAAGGCTGACTTACTTGTCTTTACCTCCCCAGCAGCAAGAGGCGGGAGACTCAATGGGATTTTCTTTATCCCTAGACATCCCTAACAGTCTGGAAAGATCCAGGTCAGAAGCGACACTGGGAAGGGCCCTTATGAACCCTCAAGAACACAATAGGCTTCTAAATGGTACCTGAAGTTTTTTCTTCTCTCCCCTGTGATACCATCATGAAGGTCCCAGCTGAGGGTGGAGATGGGGCAGTCAGGGAATTGCTTCTCTTCCATTAGCAGAGGTCAGGGGGTTATAGGATGGGGTTGCCCCCCCCACGCCCACACCCATTCCCTGACCTGGACCTGGTTTGCTGGTTTCAGTAGAGATTTGCTTTAGAAGTTTGTTGTGTAAATAAGATCATAGTGTTGGATAAACTCAGCAAAGCCAGGGGGAACAGATTGCTTCCCCAATTTGTGAAGACCCCAAGTTATCTAGTTCTAAAAGAAGCCCTCCCTTTTGGGAAATTGCTGGCTTTGGAGACTTCTCTATGGAGGGAGGAGGCTAGCTGCCTTATGTGTGTCTGGACCCCACCCCAGTGTATATTCGCAGCCTTAGCTACCTCACGTTGAATAAGATCTGCACCCCTGGTTGTGACTTAGGCTGGTCTAGATCGATCCGGGACCTTTGACCTATCTCCAGTTCTCCCTCCCACGGAGGGAGTCCATGGGTTAGGAGAGGGTGGAGTTGGGACCTAGAATGAGGAAGAAGTTTTAATCTTGGGGTCTGTTCACATCTGGAGGGTGCTGTTCTCTAAGGAGGCAGTCACAGAGACGGCTACCACGGGAATCTGGGGTACCACCTGGAGTAGCATAGGCATGGTGTGGGTTGACATGTGAGGGGGTGGACTCTTAACTGACCTATGGTCAAAATGAACTTCGTCTACTGCAGTGGGTTCTCAACCTGTGGGTTGCAATCCCTTTGGAGTCGCAGACCAGCTATTTCCATTATGATCCATAACAGTAATACAATTATAGTTATGAAGCGGCAGTGAAATAATTTTGGGGGGTCATCACAGCATGAGGAACTGTATTAAAGCATTACTGCACTGAGCTGTAACTGCTCATCAGAGATGAACCCCAGTGAATCAACTGTCCTTGAAGTTGGGCCTGTCTAAGCTCAAAACCTTTGTCCCAAGGGAGGGGAGTATGCTTTTTTGCTTTGTGCTTCTAAAGGAAGTTCAGTATCATTAGCAGCTTCTACACACACTGAACTGCCCCTGGTAGCCTGTAGGGCTTACACAGCTTCCCCCACTTCCCCAACAGCCATGCCTGACTCTCCCTGCTCTGTTCTATTCGTGAGTGAGGCCAGTAGGGCTCTCTGGATCCTGCCAAGCTTCCTGGACCAAGGTGACCCTGTTTCCTTGGTGCTAGCTTCAGCTGCACCACTCTGGATTTTCTGTAGAGGCTTAGTGAACCGGCTCTCTCCTGCCTCCTCTTCTCTTGAAATTCCATCTTGATCCTATGCCCTCCTGTTCATACAAGCCTCCTGGCACCGGGGGTGGCCACGGACCCCAGAGTCCCTCACCACAAGTTGGGCAGCTCTCATTCATTACTTAGAACAATGGGCACAAATACTTGTTACCTGCCAAGACTGTGTGTTCCTCACATAGAAATTCTGTGACCCTTTTGTAGTGCAGCTGTTAACGCTGGCATCCATCCATTTTACAGGTGGGGAAACAGGCCATAAGATGCGTAGTGACGTTCTTAAGGCCACTCAGCTGGTGAATGACAGAGGTCAGGGGGTCTCAGGGGCCTTTAGTTGAACCATGCACTTTTTTCTGTTTTATTGAGACAAGAGTCTCTCTATATAGCCCTGGCTGGCCCAGAAGGCATGTAGACGAGGCTGGCCTCAAATTCGCTGCAATCTTTTATGTCTTCCTCTTGAGTATCAGAATTGTAGGCATGCACCACTCCTCCCAGCTGTTCTGTTTTTTTCTTTTTTACTCCATTCTTTGTTCTTGTCTGTGCTGGGGCCCTTGAAAGTTGGTCTGTCCTGAGCTGGGTTATTTGTGCTCCCACGTCTCCACTGCGGGTCACCTACTTACCTGGGCCTTCTGTACCTGGTGTCCTGGAACCAGTGCTGGGAGCAGCCATGGGCCTGACTCTCTGCCCCTTTCCCACCCAGCCTGCCTAGCTGGGGGCATGTTCCACATCCCCCATCCCTGCCCAAGTCCTGTGGGACTGTGTTTGCGCTCCACCACCTGCAGCCCCTTAGAGCTGGAGCTGGCAAGGCAGGCCACATTCCTGCAGCTGCTGTTGCCAAGGAGAGCCCATCCCAGGCCTACCGCCCATTCACTGGAGCCTCCTGAATGCAGGAGTCTTTTCAGATTAGCATTCACTGTCTGTGGCCCAAAGGCCGCCCCGGTCTTTTTTTCACTAACAAGACCAGGATGCAGTCCTTCCTGTGGTTGAGAAAACGGTCCTTGTGACCAGGCCTGAAGCCACCCTGTGTGGGCAGAGCTGCGTCAGCACAGACAGCTCCACCATGCCAGGCCTGGCCCCGCTTCTCATTCTTGAGGCTTCTGTGCCCACACCCCAGGAGCTCAACTGGATGCTGGTTTTCTAAGTATAAATTATTTCTGGGGGGATTGTGAAAGCTCCCCACTGGTGGGATCAGCCTATGAGTTTCACAGGGATCACAGTTTGTGTTCCCTAGTTGGCTTCCCTGACTAGACAGAGTACCCTGGGGGCACCTCTGCCTGGCACCAGGTTAGGTCACTGTAGCATTGGGGATATGAGTAGGACCAGGGGCTCCCCAGAGCTGAGAGCTCCATGCAGTGGTTTCCTGCATGAGTAACTGGGATGGTTGGCTGAGCCTGTTCGACTGCCCAAGATGGGAACTCAGGGATTTGGGGCATTGGCCAAGCTTCATCTTAAACCCCTTTTTGATCTTTTCCAGCAAATCGTGGCTGTAAACGTACCTCCTGAAGATCAGGATGGCTCTGGGGACGACTCTGACAACTTCTCTGGCTCGGGCGCAGGTAAGGCAGACCCAGAACCCTGAGATGGCTACAGGTCATGGCTGAAGTGTGCGAGCAGGCAGTCACTTAGCTTTAGTGAGGCCCCTTCCTTTCCCATCCCGCCCTCAGCCATTGGGAGTCAGAGGGACAGTGCCAAAGGGAAGAAGCTGGTGTCCAGCTGCACACAGTTTAGTTAAGGGGAACCCCCAGAGAAAGAAGTGAAGTGGCTCCAAGACGCCATGAGCAGCATCTAGAGACAACCCTTGGAGAAGGAGTTTGACTCCACTGAGCCTTGGTGTTTCTGTCTGTGAGATGGGAATACTTTGACCCAGAGGCTTTTGGGAGCTGCAGGTAGCACAGAGTCTGCTGGCTATAGAGTTGCCCTCACCTCCTTCCCTAGATTCCATCTGTCTGGGGGAAGAGAAGGGTTTGTGTTGCAGCTAGCCTAAGAGGTCTCCCAAGATGTAGGGGGGGTATTCTAAAGGGAAGTCAGGGTAGCAGTGGGAAGCGAACCATGTGTTCCTGGACCTTTGGGGAAGAGGGCAGGGTAGATGAGTGTCTTGGGTTAGGGTCCATAGCCCATTCTCCCAGCAGAGCCCCTTCCGAGATTCCTGTGATCTTCCTCACAGCTTAGAGAGCAGGCTGCAAAAGTGCAGTTTTTTGTGGCCTTGTTTTCAGAGTTCAGCCTTGGCTAGTTCACCCTGGGGGACTCAGGCCCCAGTCTCCTCATAGCATGAACTTGTCAGGCTTGACACTCGGGGACCTCCCTACCCTGACACCCCCACTTCTGACCCTGTAGGTGCTTTGCCAGATGTCATTTTGTCGCGGCAGACTTCTCCCACTTTGAAGGATGTGTGGCTCCTGACAGCCACACCCGCAGCACCAGAGCCCACCAGCAGGAACACCGAGGCTGCCTTCACCTCCATCCTGCCAACTGTAGAGAAGCCTGAGGAGGGAGAGCCGGTGCTTATGGCAGTGGACACTGGCCTCACCGCTCGGGACAAGGAAATGGAGGTCACCACCAGGCCCAGGGAGACCACACAACTCCCGATCACACAACAGGTCTCAACAGTCAGAGCCACCACAGCCCAGGCTGTCACATCTCATCCCCACAGAGATGTGCAACCTGGCCTCCATGAGACCTTGGTTCCCACAGCACCTGGCCAGCCTGACCATCAACCTCCAAGTGTGACAGAAGGAGGTACTTCTGTCATCAAAGAAGTTGTCGAGGATGGAGCTACCAATCAACTTCCTACAGGGGAGGGCTCTGGCGAGCAGGTGAGTGGCTTTGTGTTTCCTGGGTGGCCACTAGTACCTGGCATCTGGCACCTTTCATCCTAATGTCCTTTGCCCTTTAAAGCATATTGTAGTCTTCACCACAGTGATGGAGTAACAGGGTTCCACCTTCTTCCTGCCCTGCCCTGAACAAACTGATTACAAGATCAGCAGGAGGCTCCTTAGACATCACTCAAGAGCTAGCCACCCAACATTACACCAGGATGACTTTTCTCTCTTAGAGCATCATGGGATTTTCATACAGAAATGGGTGCTTTGTGTCACTCGGGGTGGTGTCTGTGCCTTGGGCAGCCAAGGTCCCGAGTGTGATTGCATCCCATGACAGATGGTGGCATAGGTTGGATGTGTCTGATGTAGGGTGGGAGGGGTGGGAGGGGAACCCCAACAGGGTATTGCAGTGCTCCAGGTTGTTATTATGTCAATGGCTCCAGCCCGACCTGATCCCAGCTTGGCCTCCTGCAGGACTTCACCTTTGAAACATCTGGGGAGAACACAGCTGTGGCTGCCATAGAGCCTGACCAACGGAATCAGCAGCCAGTGGATGAAGGAGCCACAGGTGCCTCTCAGGGCCTTTTGGACAGGAAGGAAGTGCTGGGAGGTGAGTCTTTCTTTCAAGTAGGTAAGAGAAGGCAGGCTGTGGCTCTGTGGTAGTGTGGGGTACAGCCATCCTTAGCTATGGGGTGAAAGGAGAAGGCGTGACTATGGCCCAGGCCATTTCCTGTGTTTCCATAGCTGCTCAACTGAGCCAGCCTCTGTCCATTCCCTAGGTGTCATCGCTGGAGGCCTGGTGGGGCTCATCTTTGCTGTGTGCCTGGTGGCTTTCATGCTGTACCGAATGAAGAAGAAGGACGAAGGCAGCTACTCCTTGGAGGAACCCAAACAAGCCAATGGCGGTGCCTACCAGAAACCCACCAAGCAGGAGGAGTTCTACGCCTGATGGAGGAATGGTTCTCCCCCCGCCCCCACCACTCACTAGGCTCCCACTCGTCTCTTCTGTGAAAAACTTCAGGCCCTGGCCTCCCCACCACTGTGTCGCCTCCTCAGCATCCAGACCCTTCCAGCTGGTCCTGCCCAAGCAGTCCCAGGGTGTGCTGGGAATTCATTCTACTTCTTTGACTTCTGCCTAGAAGCTTGGGCGCAAAGGGTTTCTTGCATCTGACCATTCTACCACAGCCACACCCGATGTCCACTATTCTGACTTGGTTTCTCCAAACAGGAGGAGACCCAGCTCTGGAGAGAAAGGGGACCCAACTGCTTTGGACCTAGATGGCCTGTTACGGCTGGAGGATCCGAGGGACAGGAGAGGGGCTTCGGTTGATATGCCATAGCACTTACCCATAGAAACCGCTAGGGTTGGCCGTGTTGTGGTAGGGGATGGAGTTCGGGGCTCCTTGGAATTCACTTCACGTTGTGGGGAAGTCTACTTTAGATATCAACTTGTTTTTGCACATGTTTCCTCTAGTTTCTCTGTTCAGAACCCCAGTAGGCTTTACTTCTGGGGTAAGGCAAGTCAGTTGACTGGTGTCCTTCACCTCGCTTCCCTAATCTACATTCGGGAGACAGCATCGGGGTCATTCAGACCTTTTGTTTTTATTTTTAAACCTAGAAGAACCAAATCCGGATGCCAAAATGTAGGCTTAGTTTGTGTGTTGTCTCTTAAGTTTGTCGCTCATGCGTGCAACAGGGTATGTATGAACTATCTGTTTGGTGGTCCATAAGTAGGCTGGCTAGTCCAGGATGCCATGGGGGTAGCCACCTCTTGACCAGTCATGCCTGTGTGCATGAACTCAGGGCCATGCCTGTGGCCTGGGCCACTGCAACATTGGACGAGCCTGTGTGAGAACTTAACTCCTAGAGCACAGTCGAGGGATGGAGGGGAGAAGACTGGGGTGGGGGAGGGGTGCCAAGGGTGTCTAAGACTCTCCCGCCTTTGGTACCATCTCTGGTCACCTTTCTCCTGGAAGTTGACAAGACACATCTTGAGTATGGCTGGCACTGGCTCCTCCATTGAGAACCAAGTTCATCTTCAGCCCCTGTGGCCCTGCCCCAGGCTGGAGTCAGAAATCCTTCCCAAAGAGCAAGAGTCTTTGCTTTTGGCAAAACGCTACTTAATCCAATGGGTTCTGTACAGTAGATTTTGCAGATGTAATAAACTTTAATATAAAGGAGTCCTATGAACTCTATTGCTTTTGCTTTTTCTCTGGGCTGGTGGTGTAGACGTAGCCAGCCTTTTCTCAGACCCTGGTAGCTCAGGGAAGCTTGGCTCAAGGCTATGTGCCTCCAATCTCTGAGGGGTAGGATCCTGGGTCCAGGATTCCTCTGATTTTTGTTTTTGTTTTTGTTTTTTGTTCTTTTGGTCAAACTACTTTTGGAAGTTGGTAGGTTCAGCCAAGGTTTTACAGGGCCTGATGTCCGCTCTTCTGAATGGTTCAAGTAGCCAGGACTCTAGTGTAACTTGACCTAGGGTCACTAGAGTCATGCTTGGTTTGCAGAGCAGACACCTGGGACAGGCTTCCTTCCACGTGTTTGCTGGGACACTTCCGAGGACTCCTCGCTTATTTAGCTCAACGATGTTCCAGCTGCTGGCGAGGCTGCTCGGTGGCTCAGCTAGACAAAAGACCTGTTCCCTCTGTTTCGTTCCAGAACTTGTTGCCAGAACGTAATGGCTGGATGTGATGTGGGGTGGGGGTGGGGTCAGACCAGAGGCAGTGCTCAGCTCAGAGCTTGTAAGACAGTGCCCAAGCCCCAGGCTGGGCTCGTTCATGTAATTGCAATAAATGGTACGTGTCCATTTGGACAGCAGACTCTTTGGTGGTTGTGGAGTCTCTTCTTGGTTCTGCCATGTCCTACTCAGTCTGGATTTTGGAATGGGAGTTTTAACTAACCTGGATTCTGGGCTTGGTACCAAATAGCAACAGCTTCTGCTGTCCTCACCAGGCCCCAGGGCAGGACTTTGGGCTTGCCTTCTCCCAGGACTCCCGGCTTTGCGCCTGTCCAGCTCTCTAAGTGTGTTGTGCCAACTCCAGCTGGATTATCCCCTCCCCTGGGGTCATGAGCACTCTGCTGTCGCTGAGTTTCAGGGTTTGCTGTTTGTTCTGTTTTCTCATTGTGCAACTCTTAAAACACTCTCACTGGCAAATGGTCTTATGGGGTAAAGGTTTGCAAGTATTGTCTGTACATTGGGAAGAAATGACAGCAAAAGATTGGCAAATTGAAAAAACACAGAACAATGAGGAGTCCCCCCCCCCATTATGGGGCAGCTAGCTGTCTCCTCTCAGTCTCATCTGGTCCTGGGTGCAGCTCAGCCCTGACACTAGGCATGTCCTTGGTGATGCAGGGCAGGAGGAACTGTACCTGTTGGTACAGCAGGGCCTATGGGCTCCAGTTAGCACATAACAGTCTCTTCCCATGCTCTCCAAGAGCAGAGCTGGTTGCTGAGCCTAGTGTCACACGTGCCTGTATTACCAGCGACTTGGAAGTCTCAGGCAGGAAGTTGGTAAGTTGAAAGTTTACTCAAGTTGCTGAGTGAGTTCAAGGTCAGCCTGGGCAAATAACAGAGGCCCTGTCTCCAAAGGAAAAGCAAATAGAAGGGCCAGCAAGATGGCTCAGTAGGTAAAAAGGTGCTTGCCACTAACTCTGACAACTTGAGTTCGATCCTCAGAACCACCTGAAGAGAGAGTACGAACAGACTGCTGCAAGTTACCTTCTGACCCATGTATGCATACACACGAGCACCCTCCCCAGCTAAATAAGCAAACTTTGGTGTGTATGGTCGATATACCAGTACACTGCCATGCCGTTAGAGAACACTTATTTTCTTTTTCCTATAAGGTATCCATTGCAAATAGCTTCCTAATAGCGTTTTGGTAAGGGGTGGAACTTTGTGTCCCTTTCCCTTTGTCCCCAAGTGATTTTGTGTGGTTTGAACTTGTGCAGATCTTTTGTGGGCTGTCAAAGTCTCCGAGATCATATGTGCATTCACCCCATCGTGTCTGGAAGATGCCATTTCCTTGGAGTCATCCACCACCTCTGACTCTTAAATTCTTTCCATTTCTTCTAAGTAGAGCTCTGACTTTGAGGGGAGGAGTTTAGTAAAGACATCCCATTTAGGACTGAGTTCTCCAAAGTCTCCAACTCTGCATATTGTCCAGTTGCTGGTCTGTCTTTATTACCATCCACTGCAAGAAGCCACTTCTTTGATGACGGCGGGTGATGCCCTGACCTGTGGGATATATATCTGTATGTCATTAGGAGTCATTTTATGGCTATGTTCTTTAGCAGAATAATAGCAATAGGTTTTCTCCCAGAACCCACAACCCCTCTAGTTTCAGTTTCTTGGCTGTTTTAGCCGTGTCAGGCATGGGTTCCATCTCATGGAGTGAGCCTTAAGTCTGATCAAAAAATGGCTGGCTCCTCCCATGACATTTGTCCCACTACTACACCAGCATATTCTACAGGCAGGTTGCTGTTGGAGGTCACAGGCTTTGCAGCTGAGTGATGCTGATGATGACTGTTATCCTTCAGTACCCTGTGGAGCACCGTCCAGGACCATGAACACTAGTCAGCGGGAGTGAAGCTGCTAGTAGGACGTAGTCATCACAGTTTCTTCAGAAATTGAAAATTTTAATTAAAAAAGTTAAAGCCTAAAGAGGGCTGGTGATACTTAGTTCAGTGGTAGCACACTTGCCTATCTGGCATAAGCAAGACCCTAGCTTTAGTCACCATTACTGTCCGGAAAAACATTCCCTGAGGTCATTCATTTGTTCCTTAAACACCGAAAGCAAGAATGCTGGTTCTTCCCCAGCCCCTGGGCTGGGTAGCAAAAACAGTGATGGACTTGGCCTCTGAGCTATCCATTAATTTTATTAATTTATATTTTACCCAAGACCACCAGAAAGAAGCTAAGATGTGGGTGGACTGTCTGCCCCCACCTCACTCCAGCTCACTGTCCTGTGTGTCATTTCCCCCTTTCCCACTTTTTTAAGACTTCTCTGTAGGGAGCCACAGGGCACATTTCTGTCCCTTCGTCCCCAGCTCCCGCCACTGGAATGAGTGTGCTAGCGTTCCACGTAGGAAGTCAGAGTCATGGAATTCCCCTTCGAGGGTTCTTCTGAGTAACTTTCTGAGCAGGGGTCGGCTGTATCATGTTCTTAATTTGCAGCTGGTTTCTGTTGGAATCGCAGCCTGGGCCTTGCTTGCCTCTGGGGTTTTGCTCCGAATGTCCTGTCACATTCAGAATGAAGATTCTGCTCTCGGGGATGCCAGAGACAAAGAAGGACAAAGCGGTGTCCATGGCAGAGTTCTGTGGAGGCTAGTAGCAATTGGAAGCACAGGGACGTTGGTCCAGCTCAGCGTCAGGGTCATTGGAGCTCACCTGGGCGGCCCTTGGACCGAGTCTGGAGGAGCAAAGTGTAAGTGGCCTTTGACATAGAGAAGAGGCACTCCAGGAAGAAGGCCCACCTCAGCCAAAGGCAGGGATCCAGATGTTCGCGCTGACTGGAAAGCTGAAGCTGGTGCAGGAAGGCCAGACTGCAGTCTAGTGACAGCTGTGGAAAGAGAAGGCCTTGCAGATGGCTGGGGGAGCACGGATGGAGGGCCTGGGTTGAGACATAGAGGCAGAACTATCGGCATTTTTGAAGCCTGTTCCTGGAGGATCTTGCTCTCCCTTGGGAGCCTGAAGGGAGCCCAAAGGCAAAGGGGTGAGATAAACATGCCTTCTGAACTCATGGTCTCGGCGAGGAGAGGTCACGAGGGGAGAGGGGACAGTAGCCTCTGAGGTGAGCAATCTCGAGCTGTCTGCTGGTCTAGGCACTGATGGTGGTTGGTCCCAGAATAACACCTGGTAGGACAGGAAACACATGTAGGCAAACAGGCTGCAGAGGCCCAGAAATCATGGCCACTTTAGAGGTATCCCATCCCCCTGTGCTTGTCAAGCTGCCTATGTTCCTTTCGTTCAGCTTGGCTCATGAAGCGTGATGGGCTTCTCTGAGGGTGAGATTCTGGTCCCTAGAGGTGGGAAATGGTCCTGTGTCAGGGGCCTAGAGGGGCTTAGAAAACACTTTGGCTGCAGAGTTTCAGGCTCTTCCATCACCACCTGGCTGTGGCAAAGCCTTTTCTTGGCTTTCTCCCTCCCCCCTCCCTTATTACCCAGCACCACAGCATCTCCTTACCTGTGTACCTTCCCTTGGCCATGCACACTCTTATGATGTAATTGCCCCCGTCAGGTCCTCAGCTGTTTTATTCAGTGGCTGCTCAACTTCAAGTTGGAGAGGCACATAAACGCCCCCCTTTACTTCCTGGCCACTCTTCCTTTTACACCTCCCTTGCTAAGATGTCTGCTGCCCTGGGAGTTCCTTGAAGGCAGAAGATCGTTGTGCAATGGTCTGAGCCGGCAAACTCTTGCAGGCTTTGGGGTGTTCGCATGTCTAGCTAGGCTGCTATCCTGCTCGGAGAGTCAAACAGCTTTTTAGACATGAATGAATAACACAGCTATCCCCCTCCACCCCTCTAGAAATAGAAGACACAATGGTGTGTGTGGGGCAGATATTGGAGTGCTTCCGGGCTGTTGCACGGTGTGCCAATTCACATGAGTATTGGGAGACCTGCATGATAGCAATTACTGAAGGCATTCGTCTATCTGTGGCTCCAGTAAAACAAGAGCAGGTGTCTGTCAAAAGATGTGCACGAGAATGCTCCCCTAGCATCTGCAGCCGTCATACAACAGACACAGAAGTAAATGTCTCTCGGCAGGAGCAGAGAAAAGTAGCTGGTGGCATACTCATACACAGGAATACTATTTGTCAATAACCAAGGAACGAAAGTGCCAAGGCACTCACGGCACAGGCAACTTACGAACTGCTTGAAGCCAGAAGCCAAGGAACCTAGGTTGCATAGTCCAGCTGTCACAGGCTAGTTTACCTATAACAGAAACCAGTCTGGCCCTCTGACCAAGGGTGTGATATTGACTAGGCAGGACACAAAGGAGCCTTCTAGGATGCAGGAAATATTCTCTGGTTTGGTGTGGGTGGTGATTACAAGGGTGAAGGTCTACACAAATAAACCATCAGTCATGTGCTTAGGTATTGATTCAAAGGGCTTCTGAGACTCTGATTAGCTTCCTTAAGCTCCACCGTAGCCTTTTCAGTAGAATCAGGGAAGCCCACATGCCCAATGTTTTCTTCAGAGTCCCAGAGGATTCTAATTTATGGATGGAGAGGCCCAGGGCAAAGCTATGGTTGCATGCCAAGCAAGCCAGTTGCTTGTCTGGGTCTGATGGGGTCTGGGAGCAGACTCCTTTCTCAACCGTGGGGTGGTGGACACCACAGAGAGGGCAGCACCGGTGACCCCTCCTCCCTCAGCAGCGACCTGGCCCCAGCTCTTTCTGTGCTTCCTGGAACCTGCCTTCCCCAGATGCTGTTCCCAGCACTTAAGGCTGAGAGCTAAGCCATTCCTCCACTCCAGGAAAATATTTGTTCAGGGACTTGGCACCCACAGAGGAGGAAATCAAAGCCACTTTGGAAATGAGCAGGCAGCCTGCTGCCGGCTGCTTTGTCTGCCCTTAAAGACTACCTCAGTGCTGGTTGTGTCTAGGGCAGGGGAAATGAGTGCCACCTTGCAGAGAGGCCGGTGTCAGCTCTTCATTTAGTGTTCAGTCACCAGCCAGTTCCACCAATCCAGACTGGCAAAGCCTCCTCCATGCCATGCTGGGTGTTGGGCTTGACCTTGCTCTCCAGGCTGGTATAAGGGAGTGAGAGAGGCCAGTCAGTGGGAAGCCATGCTGTGGCAGGAAGAGCATGGTGGTAGTGAGAAAGGCACTAGGAACTAGACAGGGTGATTCTGTCCCTGGGGGCAAGTGTGAGATGTACCCCGAGTCAGCTGTGGAAAGAGGAGACGGCAGGGCGCAGGGGGCATCTTGGAGGGAATATGGAGCAGCACAGCACAGGCAAAGGTCCCGAGTCAACAATGCCCCACTTCTTAGGAAGTCAATGGCATCGGCTAGGTTTGCAACCAGGAGTCCAGGGAGGGGGAACTGGAGAAAAGGTAGGCAAGGAACCTCCCATGATACCAGTTTGTGAGTGTATGGACTTTATCTCCAGGGCAGAGAAGGGAGGTGGCTGTTGAAAAACATTTAAACACATTGATTTTTTTGAGTCTTTTTTTAATATAGAAAAGTGTAAAAGATAAAACTAGCTGATCATGGTGTCGCAGGCCTATAATCCCAGTTATTCCAAAAGGGGAGACAAAAGGAACTGAAAATATGAAGTCAGCCTGGGTAACTCGGGGACTGCCTGTTTACAAATGGGGGAGGGGAGGAAGGAAGAAAAGAGGGGGAAGAAAGGAGTGGGAAGGAAGGCAGGCATGGAGTTCAGAGCTTGTCTAGCATGCGCCAGGCCTTAGGTTTGATCAGAAGTATGAGAGAGGGGTGGGGAGAAGAAGAGAAGGAGGAGGGAAGGGAGAAAGGAAGAGGAATGGATGGAGAGGACAGAGCTAACCGTATCTCAGCCCCATCATCTAGATACTTCATGATGACATTTGAAAGGTTAAAAATGTTTGTGAGCATGTGACTAGAAGTCCAGAGTGAGAAAGTACAAATAGCAAGCGAACTCTGCCTCCCCACCTGTGGCTTAGGCCAAAGGCAACTTCCTCTAATGGGGTTTCAGGGTACATTTCCAGAATGTTTTTTCCATGCATGTTCCTGCGAGGGTAAGCCTATGCTTTTAAAACTTGCACAAAACGGCCAGCTCTCTACACGGGAGATCTGTGTGGTTTCCTTTAGCATGCCAGCACCTGCGGAGGGCTCCGCCCTGTTCTCATAATGACTGTGGAGTACCCTCCGTGATGCAGATAGACTGATGCCATCCCAATTCTTTCTCCTGGCAGATGCCGGGTTAGCAGACTGACACTGCTTTCCTTGGGCAGTACCACACACAGCTTCCTGAACTACCATGAACACACACGCTTGAGGAGTCCTTCTAGCCAGAAGTCCCAGATGGGTAGAAGGGGATATTCTTCACATCTGTCTTCTGAAAAGGAGACCAGCATCTCTTACAGTCGTCGCTGCGCCCAGACTGCAGCAAGTCTCAGATTCATCACCACACCTTATCAAATGGTCCCAACTGCTTTTGTGTGGGGTGGAGATGGCATCATGGGTCTTTTCATTCCAATTTGTTTAATTGCAGATTGAAGTGAGGAATCTCATCACACTTTTTTACCATTCATGTTTCTGTGCGTGTGTATGCGTGTGCATGTGTGCATGTGTGGTGTAGTGTGCATACATTATACATGCATGCTCAAATGTGTGTGGGTCTAGATGTGTGTACAGGTATCTGTACATATATGTGGAGGCCAGAGGTTGACATGAGGTTCTTCCTTGATACATACATACATACATACATACATACATACATACATACATACATGTGTGTGTGTGTGTGTATTCTAACTTGCATTTTGACTCAGGGTCTCTCACTTGAACCAAGAGCTCACTGATTTGTCTAGTGTAGCTAGCCAGCTTGCTCCAACAATCTCTAGCCTGTGCCCTGCCGTCTGGGATTGTAGAAGGCTGTGTACTGAGGATCCACTTGGGTCCTCAAACTTGCAAGGCAAGTACTTTGCCCACTGAGCCATCTCTGCAGCCTTTGAGTTTCTTTTTGCTGTTCTCCCCACCTCCCCCTACCCCACACACCCAGGAAATCTAACTTTTCACATTTGGAGCTCACTTTCCTCACCAGCTCCTTTCTTCCCCTTGGATCCTGGGTTCTCAAACACTAAGATACTGGAGGGATTAGCATGAGAGCCTTGGTCTTCAGGAAGTCCCACTGTTGCAGTGTTAGGGGGTTTGGGGATTCAGGATATGGTGACCACAGAGAAGGATCTGTGAATGGCTTGTGAAACCTGTCAGGAAGGACCTATCAGTGGGTTGAGTGGTTTTGGCGCAAGTCCAGGGTTCCTTCAGTTCTGTTGCCTCCTGCCCTGGCAAATCCAGTGAGTGACAAACCTGGACACGGGTCCTCTGTGTGAACTATCCAGCTAGTTATCCACACGCCTGATCATCTGTGCCACTTCTCTCCTTCTCTGGCTGTGTGGGGAATGACAGGGGACAGGGCAACAAGAAAGGGGACAGTTCCCTACTTTAAATACTATGGTTCCCTAAGCCGTGTCAACAACCCAGAAATTCCAGTATTTCAACACATAGTAATACACTGACCCACATACGTCTTCTTGGAGTTGAGCCATTAAATCTCCCGAAGGGAACAAGTGTCCTGCTGAGCTGAGTACAGAGACACATGGTGTACAAGGTGTTAGGTCCCTAGTTGGTGAGAGGAGTTAACTGGGTTTCTGGCTTCAGTCCTTTTCCATGTAGACTCTAGGACTTGACCTAAAGGAAATACTTAAAAAATACCCCACAATGGGAAATTCTTTTTTTTAAAATTTAATTTATTTAAAATTCCCTCTCGGTTTTGGTTAAATTTCTTTTATACTTTGTATTTATGGGTTAGGGCAGATGAAGGGGAGAAGCAGGGCTTGGGCTGTAGCTCAGAGGTGGAGTGCTTCTTTCATATGTATGAGACCCTAAGCATTGCCAAGAAAAAAAAAACAGAAAGGAGATGTAAATTTCCCCCTTTTTAAACCATATAAAGTGTATTAATGGTGGCTCATGTCTTTAGTCCCAGCATTCAGAGGCAGAGGCAATCAGACCTCTGTGTTCGAGGCCAGCCTGATCTTTGTACTGAGGCCCTGTCTCAATAAAATAAAATAAACGCATACAAAGTATAGTTTATGCACAGTAGACTTGCCCCTACTGCATAATTTTTTTTTTACAACTGTGCACACTTTGTGTCTCTACCCTATGGTTTGATGTACACTTACTCTGCTCCCCACACTTCTCCATGCTCCTAATGGTCAGTCAGCCCTCTCCATCTGGTCAGCCCTCAGATCTTTCTGTCCTCATAGTTTTGACATAGGTTTCCAGATAGTCTATGGGTGAAATCAGTTAGCACGAGTCATCTGAGTCTAGCCTCCCCAGGAGACAGCATTGGGTTTATCCCAGTTGGGGATCTTAGGACCTTGTTACCGTTGTGGCTGCACAGTGTTACACACTCTGGGTACTTATATCTGCATAGTGTTATGCAGTCAAAATGATTATGTCTAAGAGCAAATCCTGATTGGAATCCAGAAGCAGGGTCCACTCCAGAGGGCAAAAAGTCATCCTTGAGAGTCCACTGAGGGGAACTGCTGCCCATCTGCCTGCCTGTCTTCTTTCCTGTCTTCCTCCTGCCTGCCTGCCTGCCTGCCTGTCTGCTTGTCTGCCTGCCTACCTTCCTGTCTGTCTGCTTGTCTGCCTGTCTTCCTCCTGCTTGCCTGTCTGCCTGCCTGTCTGTCTGTCTGTCTGCCTGCCTGCCTGTCCTTTCCCTCTGCTTTCCTGTCCTCCTGCCTGTCTGCCTGCACGGATGCATTGAAATCCGCACACCCAATGGACAGGTAAAAGTGAGTTTCAAGTCCAAACCTGTGCAACTGGAGGTGTCATGAAGGAGTACGGCATATGGTCACTCCTTTAGAGTCCACAGAGGAAGACAAGACAGGGGTTCAGGCAAGGTTCCAGAACTGGTCACTTGGACTCAAAATCCTGCTTCAACCCTTTTTCAGTCAAGTGAACTATCTCCCAGCGTGCTATAGGGCTGAGGCCCCCTGTGGGCGGTACTTGGTCTCAGTCAGTGATGGGTGGTTGTGATTGTACCAGTGACAGCTCAAGGTTAGAAAGGTGTCAAGAGCCCTGGGGTGACTAACTACCCCTTATGCTCCCCCTCCATCAGTGCCTTGGCTCCCCATCTGCACCTCAGCCCCCCACCAGCTGGAAAGTATGGTACATCTTTGGGGACTCTTCCAAGATGTGGTGATCATGTCTGCCAGCAGCCAGGCCTGGAACTGATGATGAAGATTCTAGCATCCTCCTTCATGCTTGATGCTCCCTGCTGCTTAAGAGATAAGGAACAGAGCCTACACTGGGCCCCTTGGTTCCTAAAGCAGAAGCAGCCTGGACCGCCCTTGTAGGTCCAGCCTAGCCACCCAGGATAGGCATGTGGCCTGTGGGTATGTTCTGTTCTGGAGGAAGGGGAACTTCATTAGCTACTGGCCTGTGCCCTCCAGGTTCCCAGGGCTGTATAAAATACTTGTCGATTATTCCGCGTCTCTCTCTTCAATGTCAAGTGTGCCACTTCCCTGAATCCATTAGTTTTTTGGTACAACTGACAAGGTCCTTCCAGTTTGAAGAAGCCAGACACGAAATAGCTCATCCTCCCAGGAAACTCTTCATTGCTTTGATCACTAACAACTGGCCTGGTCACTGCTTCTCAGAGGAGAGCTTGGGTATTTCTGTGATGTGCCTTGTAGTGATAGTTCAATATGATGCTGGTGACCCAGGCTCACCCCCACCTCAAGCAGGGCTTCTGCCTACAGTGCTCAGCTGTCACAACCATCACAGTCTCTCATGGTCTCCCAGACACTCTAGGGTTGCTGGAGTGATGTTCTAGTTCTCACCCTACAGATGAGGAAAAGGAAACTTTGAGCAAGTTCGTGGAAAGGGGAAACTTTGAGCAAGGCTGCCCATATTGGTGACAGAAGAGGGAATGCTGGGCAAAGCTGTGCCTGCAGGTGACTTTATCAGCCTTGCTTTTACAACCCCTGACCTTACCTGTGCCAGACAGCAGCCTAGATCTCAGACTCAGGTGTCTAGGTAAGTTCTGCCGCACTAGCAGAGGACCTAGAGCAGAGCCCTCTGCCTTATGGGAAACCCAAGAATGTGGGTACCTTTCTTCAGGTTCCGCTGAAACTATGAAAGAGACAGGCAAATGGACTTTCCTGCTAATTGCTACCCACCGGGATCTAGATCTCTCCGAGTGAGAGCTAGTATTACTTACATGCCTAGAAACCACTGACCCTAGACACACCCGCCCCCATGTTAGGGGAAATGTGTAATTCAGAAGCAGGGTTTGGCCTTAAACCTCATTCCACTTGTTGCCTGACTATAAACTCTTTGGAACCTCAATTTCCTTGTCTGGGAAATGGGGCAGACAGCGCTCATCTCATCATTAGGCCTCAGGCATAAATTAAGGTAATGTTTGTATCTGCTGAGCAGTTTGCTGGGAGCTCTCTGCAAGCCTTCCATAAATGACAGCAATTACCCACTCCGGTGACAGAGGCTACCTGGACAGGTGGAGGGAATCTTCTAGCTTCAGCTGCCTTGCCTAACCTCAGGCTACTAACCCAACCTCCAAAGCCTGGGAAAGGGTGGTCTGGAGAATGGGCATCAGTCCATTGTAAGTTGCATCGGTCCGTGACGGTAATGAGCCCTGCATGAACCAAACAGCCAGGAGGAAGGTGGAAGCTCATTTTTTCCCCACCTCTGGCATCTCTGTGCTTCTATACCAGTGGCATAGTTCACACCAGAGCCTGGTGGCCACATCCTCCCGGTAAGAGGACTACGGACAGCACAAGTTCTGACGATGCTAGCCAAAAAGTTAGCTCAAGGTTCCATAAGGAAACCTAGGAGATGGTCCTGGATTCAAAGGGAAATTTTCCCCTGGGGCTGTGTCTGCAGCTCACTTTCTCTACAATCAGTGGGCTCTTCAAGGTAAGGGCCCAAGACCCATGGGTGAACAGAAAAGGAGCTCATCGTCCCACGGCAAGGACCCCCATGCATTATTAACCCACAGAGCTGTTCAAAGGCAGTGCTGTAGGCAGAGCTTGTGAGCATGCAGCATGGGGTGACAGAAGTCTCACTAGAGGAGCAGGCATCTGAATCCCAAGTTCTTGAAGAAGTTAGCCAGGCAGGGGACAAGGTGCTCTAGGCAAGTGCTAATAACACTCAGGAGCCACTCAGTGCACTGCGTTTGTATCAGGGGTAGGGAAGTGGTGGAGGATGGACTTGGAGGGGTACCAGGGATCAGGAAAGGAGATACAGAGAGAGAATGATGCTGAGCTCCTGTTGACTTAGGAGAGCAGATGGTGTTCAGAGACTTACATCGGTTTGAAACTGACCACGGTGGCGGTACTATTTACACCACGGGAATGGACAAGAGCCATAAATCAGAGGCTGTATTTAAAAACAAGAAACCAAGAGGGAAGAGTGGCAGTCTCTAGTGAATTTTAAATGAGGGCAAGGGATCATTAGCTTTGTTTCTTAAAGGGATGCTCTGGTCTAGCTGCTGAAGTAGGAAAGACAGGACTTGGATGACCTATCTAGAGGGTGCAAGGCGGGGATAGGACAGACTTCTGCTTGGTAACCTAACTCCTGCTGTGTGGGGGCTCAGCTTGGGGGTGGGGCGCAGGATTAAGCCCTCTCTCAGCCTTCCTAGGCTGGAGCCTGAGAATCTGCAATAAAACTCTTAATGAAAAACACCTGGGCTCTGCCCCCTAGCCAGGCCCTGGGATGAGGACTGGAAGGGGATTAGAGGATGGAGAGAGGATCACGCACTCATTTCCGTCCATGTGCTCGTTCATGCATTAACTTTTGTCTCTCCCAGCGTTTTGCTCCTGGTCTTGGGTGTAAATAAGGAGTAGAGGAAAGGCGCTAAGGGCCACAGCACAGAACAGCTTATTGGGGTCATTATGGGGGCGGCTGTGGTCACCTGGGCTACAGTACCCTATGTCTATGGTTGCCAGACTGTGTAAGGTTCTGATCCAGGTCACAGCATCAGAACCACTACTAGGGTAGGGCCTAGGCTTCTCCAGTCCCTTCACAGAATGTTCTCTCTCTCTCTCTCTTTCTCTCTCTCTCTCTCTCTCTCTCTCTCTCTCT
>LOJH01001903.1:16429-43661 GCA_001685095.1 Ellobius talpinus
CCACCATGTGGTTGCTGGGAATTGAACTTGGGACCTCTGGAAGAGCAGCCAGTGTTCTTAACTACTGAGCCATCTCTCCAGCCCAAGAAATTACATTTTTTCTGTCTCTATATAAAAGTATGTGTGCTTGTGCTAATGGTGCCATACAGAGGTCAGAAGACAACTTGTGGAAGTTGATTCTCTAATTCTACTATGTGGGTCCCAAGGATTGAACTCGGATTGTTAGGCTTGGTAGCAAGTGTCTTTACTCACTGAGCCTTCTTGCCAACCGACTTCCACCTTCCCCCTCTTTCAACACTGGGACTTACTGAGCCATCTCCCTAATTTGTATATATTTTTATTTACTTTTGGTTTGTTTGCTTGCTTGCTTATTTATTGATTGACTGACTGATTGATTGATTCAGGGTCTCTCTCTCTATAACTCTGGCTGTCCTGGAGCTCACTCTGTTGATCAGGCAAGTCTTGAGCTCACAGAGATCTGTCTGCCTTTGCTTCCCAAGTGCTTGGATTAAAGGTGTGTGCCTATATTTATATCTTGAAATGGGGTATCACATATCCCAGGCTAGTCTCATACTGGTTATTGTTATGTAGTTGAAGATGAACTAGTTCTCTTGCCTTCATACCCCAAGGGTTATACCTAGTTTTATGTGGTACCAGGAATTGAACCTAGGGCCTTGTGAATATTAGACACTCTACTGACTGAGTTATACTAATCCCTCCCTTTTTTAAGAGACAGTATTTTGCTATTCTAGGTTGGCCTGGAACTCACTGTGTGGCTCAGACTGGGCCTCAAGCTCTCAGCAGTCTTACCTCAAACTCCCAAGTGTTGGGATAAGCTTCATGCACTACCTTGCCTAGCTTAGCTTTGCTCTTGTGTAATCCCTAGCTATCTCAGATTTCTAGGTGTCCCTGGGTCCCATTTGGAGAATTGGCTGTACTTGTACATTTCCAGCTGCAGTTTCCTTCCCACCTAGTAGACTAGGTGTGAATTCACTGAGCCTTGGCTTCTTGGAAAAGACTTAATAGATATTTTTTTCAGGTGCTACTACAGCTGGGTATAGACGTTGGTTGGCAGCATCTGTCTTTGGATGAAGGGGAGGCACTGGGGGCTGAGATGACAATTCTTGCCCCAATTATATTTTTTAAAAGTCAGTACCTATTCTCAATGGTCAGCTTTACTTCCCCCTCAGAATGTGGGGTGTGTGTCTTGTATCCTCTCTTCCCCTCCTGTCTGTCTCTCAGCCCACTCCTGCCCTAGCTGCTATGCTCTCCCCTGTGCTTTCTGGGCCGCATGGCTCCTAGCAGACACTTGGTTTGCTTTGCCGTGGTTATTCTCCTTGATTCTGAAAATAATGTATGTTTTCCTTTAAAATACAAAATTAATTTACATTTTAGGTACAAAGATAGAATTTTTTGTAGTACTTTTAAATATATATAATAACAAGGGCCTCATATATCTAAGACTGGTTTGGAACTCAACTGTGTAGCTGTGGAAGACCTTGAACTTCTGATCTTTCTGCCTGCATCTCCCAAGTGCTGAGATGACAACAGGCATGAGCCACCTCATCTAGTTTTTGTGAGTGGCTTTACTCTCCTTCAAAAATCTGACTATTGGCTTAGTAAGATGGCTTATCTGATAAGGGTCCTTGCTGCCAAGCCTGCCAACCTGAGACTGGTCCTTATCCACATGGTAGGAGAGAACTGCTTCCTGTAAGTTGTCTTCTGACCTCCATGTGTGTACTGTGGCACTGTGAGCACAAGCACATGTACACACATAGAGATAGACAGACAGACAGACTATGTGCACCTATGGCCTTACCCTGTGTGGGGCAGAGATAAGCAGTTGTAAACTACTATGCGAGTGCTGGTAGTAAACCCAGGTCATCTGCAAAAACAAGTGCTTTTACTACTGAGCTCTCCTGTCTTTATATGGGTTCCAGGGATTGAACTCTAGATACTAGGCTAGAGTGACAGGTGCTTTAGCTGCTGAACTAGTTCACTGACCCAGTATAAACAGAAATTTGATACTACCTTAATTTCAAGAGAGATTACTTAAGTCTCTGTTTTTTTAGGGATGTACAGCTTGGGTTTTATAGTTGAACTTTATTTTGTGTTGACTTTCTCTGGTCAGAGGAGATGTGACCCAAGATTAGGTAGATTGTTATGGGTTGTCAGCAGACAGCTGTGTACACAGTGTGCATGTGCCTGACCTTCATGACCACAGTGGTGAGGGAAGAGCCTTGCATTGGTGTTTGGAGGCACAGTGATTTCTTTGCAGGAGCAGGCTGACCCTGTGAGTCCTGGTAAGTCTTGGATCACATGGAATCCAACTGTTTTTACATCTTTGTAATTGACCTGATAGCACTTGTGTCTTCAGAGTTAACAGTAGGTGCTCTGGATCTCCTGGTGATGAAATGGAGAGCTAGGGGATGACATGGGGAACAGTGGCCTTCTTAATGCATTTTCCTTCTGTCTTAGGTAAATCTTAAAATGAGAGAGATAACAGAGAAAGAAGTTAAATTAAAACAGCAGCCACTGGAAAGTCCTGCCCATCAAAAGGTAAAGGGTAAATTTAATTTCTTCAGAACACATTAAGTTAATGTTAGTAGTAAAGAATTTTGTCTGTTTCTACTTGCTCATTCTATATTTTTGTCATCCCAAGCAAGCTAGCCTCTTAGATTCTACTGGTGGCTGATTCTCAATGCTTCAATTAGGCGTTACCATGGGCAGCCTGTCTTCTGTCCCTACCCCCAAAAAGGGTTCATAGTTTGAACAGGGGGTATTCTGGGAGGACTTGGGAGGATCAATAATGGAAACAGTGTAGCCTGAGCTGAGAGTGAACTTCTGAAGGTAAGAGATTGAGCAGAAAACGAACTGTAGTAGCTGTGCCCTGGCATATTCTTGAGATGGCCTGTTAGGTTTCATGAGGCCGGTGGGGGTCTGAAGCCCAGTGCCTGGAGCCAGTGGAATGTGTGTACCTTGGAATGGGTGCAGATGGGTGTTTTCATCCCACATTCTGGCTTTGGCCTCATTTCTGGCCATTTTCTCTTTTGCCAAGGCCATGTGTTACAGTCAGTGGTGTGTACACAGGAGTGCCTGACTGTTGACACAGTTTTACTGCTGAGAGCAACATGTCTTCTCCCCTTGTGGTTTTCTCTCTATATTGTCCAGCTCTAGTCAGTTGGGTTGAGTGCCTGTCTAATCCTTGGATGGGACAGACACACATGGGCATAGACAAAAAGGGAGCAGAACTCTAGCCTGGTCCCTGACTTTGTCAAGTGTGGAACTATTCTTTGCTGTTGTGAAGGATAGAGTCATGAAGGGGACAAGTTATCTTCCAGTTGAATTGCCTGGTATTGTGATCGACTGAGGTCATGCACACTGGAAAGCCTTTGCTTACCAGAGGCTATCTCCACCTCTTCTTGTGAGCATGTGTGTCATGGCCATGCCTGGACCTACAGTGCTGACATTCCTTTCCACCTTCCTTCCCGCTTCCTGAGCAGTCTCCCTCCAAGTGGTATTGGAAGTTAGTACCCGTAAGTGATCCAGGCCACCAGCCGCAATCTGCAAAGCCATCTTGTTGCCATCATGCGCTTCCATTAAAATTGCTCGCACCCAAGACTGGGTTTTTGTTTGTTTGTTTAAATGTCCACCTGGGGGTTGTGTTACATCTTCTCTAGCATGAGCCCTGCTGGCCACGCTGATGGGCTTTGTTATGTGGCACTTTGGAATTGCCATGTCCATTTCCCCCAGGTTCTAAGTGATCTCTAAGTAACCAGTGTAGCATAGCTGACAGGAAACAGTCTTTCCTCATAGACCTCAAGAGTATGATGGTGACCTAGTGACTGGTATCAATCCTTAACCTTTTTTCCTGCTGCCACTTTCCCTGAGAGGTGGTATCTACCGTGACCTTTCCTACTACCTGTATCCTAGGCTGTCAGGTTGGGAAGGTGTTCCCCCACTGAGGGCACAGGTTGGCTGCAGAAAGTACTCTTGCTGGTGTGTCTTGATATGGTCTCCTTGTTGCCATCCCTCAGGCCTATATGAAAGTCAACTCAGATTCTGCAATCTGAGTTAGGTCAGTTCAGATGCAGGGCTTCTGAAATAATGAATTTTAATACAAATTTTAGAAACCAGGATTAGGTTTAGTAATTTCAGCAGTACCTCACTGGTGACCAATTCTGGAAGTGGGCCAGTTTGTCACTGCCCTTATATGCCTGGTGCCAAGTGGTGCCTTTTCATGTGAACTTTTGGGCACAGATCTCTTTGCAGATGGTTTTGAATGTGCCCTTTGATTGCTTGGATCCTGTAGCTTCATTATTTGGCCTAGATTGTCCTTTGGGTTCTCACTTGGACCCATGGCTGTGGGCTACAAAAAGTTTATGTAAACATAGGTTGTACTGCCTGATGATGTGTTGGAGAAGAAGGCATGCTTAACAGGTGTTTGAGTCCTGGGTTTGACTAAGGCAAGGGCTCACAAACTCAGGTGTTAGAGAGGTTTGGTTTCAGATAAGTTCCATGAAAAAAGAGAAATAGAACCAAAATTAATCTCCCTTATCTTGCCTTTGTTAGAGAGGCTGTGGGTGTTCTATAGTGATGTTTAGTAAATAGACCAATAAGAAAAAGTGTGGTAAAGATTGATAGATTATGGGTTTTATCTGAACGTTTCACACCTAGAAGTTTGAAGATGTGGGTGAGCAAAGCAGTCATGTGAGCCTCCTGCGCCCCTGTAGTTCAGTGTCAGCCTAATTTTTACCCATACCATCCATCTTTACTCAAGAAATCATTTGCTTTACTGCATGCCTGCTCACTTCCTGTCTGCTCTCTCCGTGAAAGCCTGGCCTGGAGCATGCTGTGATGCATTGCATGCTGGAACCTGTGGACTTTGCACGCGTGGTACTGTATGAGGCGGGCTCCCTGTGATAGTACATGTCATGGGCTCTGAGAAACAAGTTAAAATGTATGTTGGAATATACAGTCAACACAAAACAAGCCTTGTTGCTAAATCCTAGGGAATCTGTTGTGTTTTCTGGCAAGCATCACTACTGGTTATTTTGAATTTCTGTAGAGGCATCAGCTTGAAGTCTAGACTCTAAGATGATTATTTGATTTGGATTCACCTGCAGAACTCTCAGAAACCAACAGTTCTTGTTATAGGCAGGTGCTGGCTTTCTTCTTTTTTAGTTTCTGTTGTGTATGTGCCCCCTCTGGAGGAAATGTGACTGTTGTTTATCCTGCCCTGAGCACTGACACAGACGAGAGCAGTACACTGCAGCTCTGGGGGAGTTGTCTCTTCACTGAGCAGCCCTCTTTGCTAAGTTCTCTCTGACCATGGGCGAGAGGCGTGGGCTGTGGTGCTTAGAATACTGACAGGTGGCTTCCTCAGGTGTGAACATGAGGGAGCCTCGGCCTGGCATTTGCTTGATGATCTTGCAGGTTTTAGTCCTGATGTTTCTCTTGCAGTTCTTGGTGACTGGTGTGGAAATGTGAGAAATTTGTTGAACCTGGTTTCTGAAATTTCTCAAGCAATCAATTAATGCTATTTTCTTAATGATCAATGCTAATCTTGATAATACTTAGAAAAGTGCCTGTAGCTTGGGTCTTTCAAGCTCTGAATGCTCACTGTTTAACTTGTTTCTCATTAGTTTGTAATGCATTGGCTTATAATAGTGTAGATGTGCATTTTGTCTCCTTCCCATGTGTGCCCACTGCCAGAGTCAGTTTAGAGTTAGACTGGCCCTGGTAGTGTTAGCAGTGGATCTCTGCCATCCAGTGTACCCATGGACCCCAGTCCTGGATCTGACTTGTTTATTCTGGACAGAGGATATCATCCACACAGTCTTAATTTTTCTAGGCAATAACAGTTGGTCTTCATGTGGCTCTAGGCTTGGTGTAAATCTTGCTCTAGCAATGTGCCTGTAACATAGGCAGGTGAAGTGATCTCACACGCAGAGACCATTTTCCTTTTATCAACTGCAGGTCCGCTATCGGCGAGAGCACCTTTCCTCTAGGCAGTCACCCTACTTCCCGTTGTTGGAGGACTTGATGAGAGACGGCAGTGATGGCGCTGCTCTCTTAGCGGTGGTTCACTATTATTGCCCAGAGCAGATGAAACTGGATGGTGAGTGGAGAATGCTTCCCCTGAACAGACCTGAAAGGGAACAGTGTGCATTTAACATGCAAGGAAAACCCAAGGAATTAGTATGGAGTCCTATATCAGCTGGCATACTACCACATACCTAGAAATGCCGAGAGACCAAATATCTCTGCGTCGTATGTGATGTGGAAATTGCCCATTGAGTATTTGGATAATATGTCATTGTATTTTGTGACTTTGCCTCTGTTTCAGAGTGAGTGAGATTTAAAATCCTTCCTTATTTTGAAACACCTAGAAAGTAAGCCGGATAGGGTGGCACATACCTATAATCCTGGCGTTTGGTAGGCTGAGTTTGGACCAAGATCAGCCTGGGCTGAATAAATGAGACCCCTAGTCAGACCAAAAAGAAACAACTCTGTAGAACTTTCTGAAGATATAAGGATGAATGCTAGAATCAGTTTGTCTTCTGCCTTGGCCTGATATCCGAAAACCTCTTTCTAGGTGATTGTGACCTGCAGGGGGAGGAGGAAAGTGAGTGGTTGTGAAGGGCATGGCACAGACCTGCTAAGGTGATGTGGAAGCACCAGTTGTCAGTGGCTCGGTATCCTAAGTACCTTTTGTTTGGCGTGGGCAGGTAGAAGGCTAGGAACCCCACTAGTGCCTCTACTGGACATTGCCTCAGACTTTATCCCTGAACATCTTAGGCTGGTGTTAGCCTACTCCAGGCATGGAATCGCAGGTAATACATTCTTTACAGATACAGAGGTGACTTGGGAGACAGGGAAAAGGGCTAGAGGGATGGCTCAGCAGTCTTCCAGAGGACCTGAGTTCAATTTCCAGCATCCACATAGCAGCTTAAAACTGTCTGTAACTCCAGTTCCAGGGCACTGCCAACTGTGGTAAAACACCAATGCACATAAAAATAATTAAAAAAATGATAAAATAGTTTAAAAGAAAAACAGGAAGAGCTCCAGGTTCCAGGAGGATAAAAGCTGCAGGTAGACAATGAGCTCCTCACATCCAACTGGCCTTGGTCCTATGACTAGGACTCTTTGGGGGAAGAGTACCAGAAAAGTCCTATCGCACCCAGGAAAATGTGAGGAGGCTATTCAAGTACCTGTGTCTCTGAAGGACTAAGAAGTGAGTGAGAGGGAGGCCAGGTCCATAAAACATAACAAAAAACAATTCTGGGGAAACAATTCAGTGGTAGACACTTGCTTAGCATGACTGAGTCCTTGGGCTCAGTCTCCTGTATCACACAGAAAAGGAATAATATTTTCTGGGGGTATAGCTCAGTAAATTAAAGCTTGTATAGCTTGCAAAGGCACCAGGTTTCTTCCCCAGCACTGAAAATAAAACTGGTCTAGTGTTAGTGACACTCTGGCCCATCTTCAGAAACCACATTTTCCAAGGAAGTGTGCCTCAGTGGAGCTCTTAAATGTCACACAGGTTTAAGGCCAAGACTTAGGTGGAAGAGCATAGACTGCTTAAAACACAGAGGGACATAAAGAAAGAAATAGAAGTGGTAGGGAAGAGGGTAGGGCGGGCACTCCATCTCAGAGTTTTGGGGCTTTCCCCTTCTGCACTGCAGCTCCAGCCGACCTGAAGCTCTAGGTATTCTAGACTGCCCTTGAACATGTGTTCCTCCTGCCTCCTGAGAGTTAGAGATACAAGCACCACTGCCCGTTGTGCTTTGCCATCTTCCTCTACAGCTCCGTCTCCACTTGTCTGCTTTGTTTGCTTCTCTGTCTGGTTTTGAGACAAGGTCTCTACATAGCCCTGGCTGTCCTGGAACTCAGTGTATCAACCAGGCTAACCTCAGATTCACAGAGATCCTCCTGCTTCTTCCTCTTGAGTTACTGGGATTAAAGGCATGTGTCACCATGCCTGGCCTGTACCCTTGCTTTTTAACCTGTCTCTTGAGGACCTTATGGCAGAAAGTAATATTGGGGCTAACATCATTATTGGAAACAAAAGGACAGAATTACATGAAGAAGCTGACAAGCCACACATAGCTAACTGAAACTGCCAGAAGCAGGAATTTGGTAATACCATAGAAGACTTGAATACAAACGTGGCAGACTACATTTATTGTACCAGATATTGTGCAAACATTAAATAAAAATAATTGATCACAGCTGTCAAGATGGACGGGGTAAAAGTGCTTACTGCCAAGCCTGATGACCTGAGTTCAGATCCAGAACACACAGGGTGGAATGACAGAACCGATTCCTGCAAGTTGTGCCCTGGCCTCCATATACACAAATATTTGCAAATAATGACCCTGGGCCAGGTGTGGTGGGACACATCTTTATTTAGTATTGTGTCGTGTACTCCCCCCCCACACTCAAGAAGCAGAGGTAGGCAAAACTGTGAGTTAAAGGACAGGCCTGGTTTACAAAGCCAGGTCCAGGCTGGTCAGGGTCACATAATTGAGACCACACCTGAAAAAAACAACAAAAACAAAAAGACCTGGGTGGGCTGGAAAGATGACTCAGTAGTTAAGAGTACCAGCTGCTGTTCCAGAGGTCATGAGTTCAACTCCCAGCAACTACAGGCTCACAACCATCTATAGTTGGATGCAGACATTTGTGCAGATAGAGCACTTATATACATAGAATAAATAAATCTTTTTTATAAAAAAAGAGAGAACTTGATCAAAGCCACATAAGAATTGCAACAGATTCCAAAGCATATGTTCTCACTAGCTCAGAACATTAGAAATCAGTAACAGAGACAGCTAGCTCCTTTCTGTAATACTTACAGACCAGGGGCAATATGTATAAATGCTCCATGGGTGAGAGAAGTCAGAACTGGTGGGTAAGAGCTGCAAGAGTGCGGGCTTTTTATATGTTTTCACTGGTAGGTAACAACCATTTAAAATAACACTGGGACTGGAGAGATGGTGCAGAGGTTAAGAGCACTCACTGGCTGCTCTTCCAGAGGACCTGGGTTCAAATCCCAGCACCCATATGACAGCTCACAACTGTCTGTAACTCTAGTTTCAGGGGATCTGACACCTTCACAACAATGCACATAAAATAAATTTAAATGAATTCTTTAAAAAAAATAAACATGTAGGATAAACGGATGTGGACTAGGTATTGAACAAGTGAACAACTAGAGGAACTATAGCACACAGCCTGAAGTGTGCTGTAAGCGAGGTGAATGTGTTTGTCTGAAAGTAAGGAACTTGGGAATGAATGAACTAGGTCCATTGCAGCAACTTAAAATCTGACACAATCCCAGAGAAAAGTAATGGGAAGAAAAATGAAGTCTGTAGAGTGAGCAACTGAAGTTCTAGGCTCTGAGGAGCTGGCTAGCCAAGAAGTAAAAAAGAAGTACAAAGGAGGTCAAGCCAGAGAGTCAGTGCAGTTCACCAGCCAGAATTCTGAAGCTGCCACAGGAAGATGGAAGGACTTTGGCTAGCAGTCATACATGGGGGTGTCTTTGAAAGTCAGTCTGAAGATTGGTGAGAGCCTGGGTCCCCCTTTGCTTCCAGCAACACCCTCCATGTCCAAAGACTGGGGATATAACACACTTGGGGGAGACTGAGCCTGTAAGTCATAGTCTCAGACTTCAGCATACGACAGGCAGCGGTGAGGTGACCAGAGATTTTGTGTGAGCTTCCTCCAGTCACCTGTATCATTAAGCCTTACTTCCTTGCTGGATTTCATTAAGACTCTTACTTGTTCCACATGCAACACAGGGAAGGCGTTTTCTTTGCAGAAACTTGTCTTAAGGACAAGATCCACAGTTACTGAGGTTTGGCATCAGCTGGCTTTTTGCATTGGTCACCTGCAGCAAAAGACCACTTCCTAATGCCTCCCTCTAACAGTGAAGGGGTGCCCAGGGTGCTCCCCTGACATTTGAGAAGATCCCCTGAGTGCAGCTATAGTTCAGAATATACAGACAGCAGTAAGAAGCTGGGATCTAGTTGCTAAGAATGAATACTGGGAAGGGGCATTTAGAAAACGGTCGTATGGTATGTCCACATTAGGTTCCATATAGTTCTGAGGAAGTGTGTGCATTTTGGTATCTGAAGTGCAAGAGTCTACTAAAGAGTTAGATGTCTAAGTAGAAAAAAGAATCTCCCAGGAAACAGAACAAAAAAGTGAAGACATGGAAGTAAAGGAGAAACTAGAAAAATGAGATCAATTTAGGAGGAACTAACAGAATAGAGAAGATATAGCCAAGGGAAGTGTAGATGTCCCTGGGATGAGCATAGGCAAATTTCAAGAATCTTCTGAATGTGACTAATCAAAGGACTGTGGTGTATACACTAGGAAGGCCCCAAATAACTTCGTGAGAAAGCAGAGTAGGTTCCACAGACTAGGAGATTGTATGACAGCAGGAGAACCCTCAGCCAAGTCCTGGAAGCAGCACAGCCTGCTCTTTCTAGCCCCCCCCCCACCTCTGTACTCCAGGTTTGCTGGGGAGAGGCGACATAGAACACTTCATTTTTCTTTGTGGAATTTAAAAGATAATGTATCTTGTTGAAATAAAAATAAAATGTAAATTTAGGAGTAAAATAGTAAAATAGAAACATTTTAAATGTTTTGAAGAGAAAACTATAAAACTTAAAGCTGTTCTTTTGACAAATTAATAAAATAGATAATTTTCCAGACTGATTAGTCAATAAAAGGGGGCAAAATAAAGACTGCAGAAAACAAAACGACATAAATTCAGGTCTAGTAGACATCAAATAAAAATATGAAGAGTATTTCTGTGCTGAGTATGTTGACAATGTTCTGACACAGACAGTGTGTATTGGAGGAGGAAGAATGGAGAACTAGAGACCCATGACTACAAGGCAGATAGACTAGACGTCAAGAAGGACATCCTTGCGGTCTGACTTCTTGTGGGAACTTTTGCTGGGGCATTTCCCATACTTGTAAGAAGTTGACAGTTTCTGTGGTTTATAAATTGTGTCAGAGAGTAGGGAAGATGGGATGCTGTTGGTCTCTGTATAAGAGGGTTATCCCTGGCTCACAGGTAAGAGACCCCAGAAGATAGTTAAGGCTGGCTTGTCTTGTCAGCACAGATCGAAACTTTGTGTAAAATGTTGGAAGACAAGACTAGAAACCTTTACACCTGCTTTTTACACAACTAGCTTAGTAGGTGCACTTCCTGGCCTGCAGTGATGTAATTTTACCTGGTAGATGCTGCCCCAGCTGTGGACCAAATATGAACAGGACCAGTACCTTATGTCCCGTAGGCTGACTGCACCAGGAGGCAAGGAGGAACCCTGGTGATAGCCAAGTTAGTCCTAAACTTTTCTTTAGTTCTTAGAAGAGGCTTCACATTCTTAGATGTGGAGAGGTAGTATCCCAAAAATAATTTCTTAGCTGTTCTGTAAGTATATTGCCAGTCCAGTAAATACTTTCTTTTCAGTCATCAGTTACCTTTTTAAATATAAAAATGAATCCTCTTTTTAAAAAGTATTAATGCAGAAAAAAATGTTTCCTGAATTCACAAAACATTTCAGACAAATTTCTAAGTCAAATGTTTATGGACTCTATTCTACAACCTAGCTTAATCCGCTAGGCAGAAGCTTCTGAAGCAGTTACTGACTTACTTCCTTGTATACCCATGCACAACCTTATGTCTGATATGAAAAAAATCAACAGTGCCAATTTTTTTTTGAGCCACTGAAATATCCAAAATAACCAGTCATGCCAGACAGAAACAGACACTTCTGCCTGTAAAAGTCAATGCTGATGAGAATATGCTCGGGAGCACCTCAGACCCAGGAGCTTTCTGGAGGGAGTGTGACAGATTCTATTGTAAGGCCATGACTAACTTGCCACAGAATCCCCACGGCCACATATTTAGTTGTGTCTGGACCCAAATGCTGGTGGGACTGAAGGCCCCTCTCCTGCCACTCCAAACCAAAGTCACAAAGATATTGCTCAGAGTTCCTCACTGTGCTAGACTAGGAGAAAGCCACCATGTCTGGAGCAGAGGCTGATGCACACATCAATACCAGGCCCTGCAGTGTCAACACCATGGATGCTCACGAAGCACACCAACACCCGTGCACCTCACAGCCCCTCCACAGGTTGAGCCACAATCGTATTTCTCAGAAGATTCTGCTTCTTTGTAGACCTCCAGCTGAAATCTTGCAGCTCTTTGGCTGGGGGGGGCTCCCAGCTACCTCCCAGCTCTCCCAGACCCTCGACCTTTGGCCCACCCTGCCAATCACAGGCAGCAGTCCCAGATACTGCCCAAAGCAATACTNTTTTACCAGGATTGATAAGGCAACACAGGGGCAAAGTTGTAATGTTTTATTTTGGCATAAGTTTAATATGTAGCAGATGGCTCAAGGAATTTCTGTTTTTTAAATCTAGCTTTCCCAGGATGAGACTTTTCACTTTTATGTTTGGAGTAGCTTAGGGAACAGAGGCTTTCCTGGCGGCACTGGTGTGTTTACTGCTCAGGGAAGTCCTGAGGCACGCTATCTGAGACCCTGTCCAGGCTTGCCAACTGTCCAGTGATGGCCTTTCACCCTTCACTCGCTGTTTTCAGTTGTTAGGCCTCGCAGTCTCCCTGAAGTCACAGTGCCCAGACTTTGCCTCTCTTGATTTTCAGGCTGTTGAGTTGGTTCCTTGTCCCCTGGTTGATTGGTTTGGTGTTTCCTTATGCTCTGCCTGCCTCAGACTACAGTGTGCATCCCAGCATCTGTGCCCACTGTGCTCTTGGTCAAGGTGCTGTGCTGGCCTCTTAAGACCCTCTCAAGAGAAGTGATTGGTGCTTCATGATTAGCTGAATCCTTTATGGGGGAGACCCTTGGAATATGGATCTTCATTTATCATCTCCCTCCTCATCTGAATTTTACCACTGGAGTTTTCAGCCTCATTTCCTGTCATTCTGCAGGGGTAGCTTTGTCTTTTTCCTGCCAGCATGTCTGTTTGTTGATTCATGAATTGAACTCTTGTTACAATCTCATCATCTAATAGCCTGTGTTAGATTACATTTCTCTCATCATACTTGTTGCTTACGTTTTTACAGATTTTTAGCTGCATTAATTTTGAAGAATAAGAACATGGGGTCCTTGTTCTACAACTGTTAAATTTTGTTTGACTTTACACTGGCTGGAGTGTGGCATTGGCCCAGGGCAGTCACTTGGAACACAGAACAGCACACAAACCACAGAAAAGAGACATTCAGTAGAGAGCTGTGTTTTGAGAACAGGGAGGACTGGGCAGTCAGGAATTTTGCAAAGACTATTTCATGACCAGGTGACAATACTTCACTTGATACTGACACACCCACACCCTGTTCTTGGACTAATGACCTAGACTGGAAGACAACATTTGAGACCTTTGCAAAAGAAGAAAAAAAACCCTTTTTTTCCTTATTTTTGTTCTTGACTGTGCTGAACTCCCCCNTAAAAGGTGGCACATACTTGGAGGCCTTGGTGCATTTGTTTTGTGATCCTACAACTGCTGTTTACTGACTTTTACTAAGGAGCATTGGACAAACACTGGAGGCTCTTTCAGGGGTCGTTATTTACTGCCTGTACCACATTTCCCAGCGGAGGGTCTGCTTTCCTGAATTTTCCTACCTGAGAGGTTGGAAAGATCGTTGCTCTTCTTAGAGGAGGCTTTTGTACTATGTGTAGTCTTCATTTGGAGAATCAGAGACCTTGTTTGACAATTGTAATTTTGTGTATATCCTAGCCCCCACCCTTTGCAAATATGATATTAACCTCAGGCAGAGGTATCTGCTTGCTGAAGAAAATGCAGACTTTTTAAAAATTATTTGAATATTATTTATATATGTGGACGTTGGTGTGATGGCACAAATGTGGAGGTGAAAGGGTGCCTTTGTGGAGTTGGTTTTCTCCTACCTTTTTGGGGATTGAACTCAGGAGGTTGGGCTTGCAGGGTGAGTGAGAGTCTTTACCTGGGAAGCCATCTTGTGGACCCGGAAACAAATCTCTCTAGAAGGTGATTTCCACTGTTCATCTTAGGAATCCGGTCTGGAACTCTCATACGATTTATGTTATAAAGGCAGATTCTGGAGATTTCTCATATTTTCTTTCTACATTTACGTCACCTGTGAAACTATCTTTTAAAATCCCTTAATCCTGCCTACTTTATCACCACCCCTGCCACGTAAAGTTTCAGTTCAAAATTGTGTATCTACACACACCCTTGTGAGCAGAATATGCATGTCATAACACAGTCTACCTGACTCTACTAGATATTTGCCTGAAGGAGGTTCCGTCGATGGCTGACAGCCTATATAACATCCGGCTTCTGAGGGAGTTTTCCAACGAACATCTGAACAAGTGTTTCTATCTCACCCTGGAGGACATGCTGTATGCTCCCCTAGTGCTGAAGGTAATGCTACCATCAGACATGTGCTTAAAACCAGCTGCTTTTGAGCAGGTCCTTACTGTGTCTGGGTTGTTGTGTTTTGTTTTAGCCGAACGTTATGGTTTTTATTGCTGAGCTCTTCTGGTGGTTTGAGAACGTCAAACCAGATTTCGTGCAGCCCCGAGATATTCAAGAACTGAAGGATGGTGAGTGGTGACTGAGTGATCGTAGCTGTTTTCTTGAAAGCCCAGAGGATTGAGGAGCCCATATAACTGTAAAGGCCAAAGTGCCCTTTCTGTCAGTGCTTTCACAGACCAAAAGCTCAAGTTTGCCTTTCCTGTCTGTTCATGTTCTAGTCTGTGTTGTCTTTAAATTAGATATTTGTAACAGTCTTCGAGGGTCAGCCTCTGGCCTCACCTGTTAAAACTAATTTTGAGAAGTTTGGTTTTAAGTAGAAGTTGGGTTGTTTTCATTGTTATAAAAGCTACAGGTTTTCTGTTTCCTGCTGATACTGTAACTATAAATAATAGATGTATTTCTGTGTAATTGTCATTTCTGCAGCTAAAGCAGTGTTGCAGCAGAAGAGCAGCCGGCCTCTTGTCCCCATTTCCAACGCAACCAAACGTAGTTTCCTGGGTAGCCTTGCTGCCATGAGCCCCGCTGACCTGCCACCACCCACTCAGCCTCTCTCTGAAGGCAGCCATCGGTACCACCTCCACTCGGAGGAGCCCGAGTGTCTGTGAGTCTGTCATATTGCTTTTGGGGTCAGTTTGCCATCCTGTTTTCCTTCTTACATAGTAGCCTGAGAAACCAAAACTATTTGTTGAAGTAGGTAATGCGGAAAGTACCTGAGTATCTTCTGTAGCTGGCTGTCCTTGCAGCTGGCTGTCCTCCTGTCTGTTCCAGGGTTTTAAAATAAGCGTATTCATGTAATATTAATCAATACAGTTTAAATACATTAAATTGTAGTATAAAAAGGAGATTTCTCAGCTGGGCGGTGGTGGTGCAAACCTTTAATCCCAGCACTCTGTGCATTCGAGGCCAGCCTGGTCTACAGATCAAGTTTCAGGACAATCAAGACTTTAACAGAGAAACCCTGTCTCGGGGGGGGNAAGGAGTTTTCTGTGTTGTCTCTTCACAGTGATACAGCTTCACAAGTGGTCTAATGAGAAGAGACTGAGCAACAGTCCAAATGTGCTCTGAAATGTAATCTGATTGAAGATGTTCATCTGCTTCAGTGAGCAACAGCTTTGACAATGAGACAGTAAATGGAACTCTTGAGTGTTTTTTGAGAACTGATTTTGTCATTAAGACTTAGAATTCAGCTGACTGGATCCAGGTTGATTGGCTACAACCAGGTCAATGGGCATGTGGGATGAGGATGAGAGAGCTCTTTTCAGAGGGGGTTTGAGCCTCTTGTATGGAAGGAGAGGCTGAGAGAGTATTTTCAAATGGAAACATAGTTTTAAAATGTGGAGCATGAATTGAGATTTAAGCTGAAAGCAATACTCAGAAGTGATTTTGAATGGCTGGTTAGACACATGTTGGAAAGGACCTCAGCTTTCTGACATTGGCACTAAGGATGCTAGAGGGTTGGACCAGGAAGAGAGTGTTCAGAGGGCGCGAAGTCTGTCAGGTGGTGCTGGGAATGTTAAGGCTGAGACTCACTGACAGGATCAGATCTTTGGAGCAGAAATGGAATGCTGTGTGTGGCTCAGAGCCCATGGGTACAGATGGTGGCTGAGATGTGACAGCATCTCAAGGGCAGAGCTACACAGCCATGTGGCTCCTTATGTGAGTACCTGGGTATTCTTGCTGCAGTCCTTGCATCCAGTCCCAGTTCTGGATCTTTATGGTCAGATCTAGTACATGCAGCTTGTATGTGTGCATGGAAGTTGGTTAAAGCAGCATTGGTATCACATGTGCACTGGCTCAGTGACCTTTTCTTCCTAACAGTGACTGTGAAGTTTTCTCATTTATCAGTCTCTTCCCTTGAGTAGCTGTACACTGTTATACATTCTGGTTCTATTCTGTTTGTTTTTTGCTGGTCGTTGTGCTACAGGTGGCTGTAGGTTTGTAACCTTTACCCTCTGCCAGGAAGTCTTCCCTGCCTCTGCTGGGCTCCTCTGGGTTCCCAGTGCCTTTCACCCTTTCTGTGCAGTTTGCCCCTTTTGATTCCTTCTCTACCTTGTGTCTCCTCCATCTCTGAATAACCTTTCCCTGTCTTTGTCTTTTGGGCTTAACCATTTAGTAACTACAGCCCTGGGTATGCCTCTGTGATTCCTGCTCACACTTTATTACTGTCCCTTAGCCAAGTTCTTCCCCAAAGTGAAATAGCAAAATAGCTACCCTGCAGTGTAAGTGTGTTTCCTGTTGGGCCAGCTAGTGCCAGCCCCCATGGTTGGGTGTCAGGCTACTGTAGCTGCATGGGACAGTACTCACCTGGTCAGTAAGCACACATTGGTCTCTTGTGAGTGAGTGTCCTTATGGCCACAGCCATGAATCTTCTTTTATTCAACCTGTGATTGAAGAAGTAGAAAAGGTGTGAATAGTTGTGGATTTTATGTGTCTGTTTCCATGTTGTTCTGTAAAATGTGAGTATGTTCTCCCGGCTCTGTGGGAGTGCCCTACTTGTCCGTGTAGGCTCATGTATGTTCTCCCGGCTCTGTGGGAGTGCCCTACTTGTCTGTGTAGGCTCATGTATGTTCTCCCGGCTCTGTGGGAGTGCCCTACTTGTCCATGTAGGCTCATGCTCATACTCAGCACTTTCAGTTAGTTTGTATAGTGGAATCATCTTTGTGGTCTTTCTGTTTACTTTTGTGTTTTAGAGACAGGGTCTCACTATATAGCCTTAGATGGCTTAGAACTTGCTATGTAGATCAGGCTGGCCAAGAATTCAGAGATCTGACTGCCTGTGTCTCCCAAGTGCTGGGATTAAAGGTATGTGCCACTACCGCCTAGCTTGTGAGTGTGACATTTTCATACATACATATGCATTGTCCCTACCCCCACCCCTGTCCCCTTGCTGGTCTCTTTTGTGGTAGTCACTTGAGTTTTTATGTCAAATGCTGCAACCAGAAGTTGTATGATTTCTGTTTGCAGCTTTGGGATTTGTGAATGTTTGTGTTTGTGCACATGTATGTATGTACCTGTGCAAGGAGGACAAGTTGATGTTGGTGTTTTTCTTGATCACACTCTATCTTTTGAGATAAGGTCTCTCATTGAACCCAGAGCTCACTGATTTGGCTAGACTAACTGGTCAACAAGCCTCTCTAGTGCAAGGATTACAGATACATGTTGCTCTGCCTGGCTTTTTTATGTGGGTACTGGCAGTTGAACTTGCATGGCAAACACTTTACCAACTGAGCTGTCTCTCCAGTCCAATTTTGAAATTTTTATTTCAGATTCAAAACTTTGTTGGTTTTCTTTTGGTTCAGTTTTATGGGTACTGTTTTCTCAGAGAAACCTGCTGTTTGCTCCCTGCTTAGTACAAGTTTCTAATGGTTTCTGTTACATGTATGTGTTTGCCTTTTACTTTCACATTGATTGATTGTGTATATTAATTTGTGTATGTGTGTGTATTTATGATTACACATACCATAGCATCCATATGGAAGTCAGGACAACTTATAGGAGTAAGTTCTCTCCTTCTACTATGTGCGATCTAGCAATAGAATTTAGGCTGTCAGGTTTTCTCTGCCAGTGCCCTGCTCTGCTGAGCCATCTTGCCACCCTCTGCCTTTGCTTTAGATCTTGAAGAAGTTTGATAAACTCATTATTTTCTCTGAATTATTTTTATTTAGTGGGAAAGGAGCTTCCACATTTAGTCCATCCCATCCTTTGTTGCCACTGAGGCAGAAACAGCAAAAAGTGTCACAGGCAGAGGACGTCCCTGGTGAGAGCAGATTCTCTTCTATTTTCTCTTTTGATACTTTTTACTTTCATAGTTTAGTAAAATAATATTACTCAAAATTGAATGATCTTGATATAATGTGTATCCATTTTAATTAATAATAGCAGGAAATTTTTTTCTGATGTTTATATATATATATATATTTTAAAGATTTGTTTATTTTATGTATGAGTCACTCTGCCTGCATGTATACCTGCATGCCAGAAGAGGGCATCAGATCCCATTACAGATCGTTGTGAGCTACCATGTGGTTGCTGGGAATTGAACCCAGGACCTTTGGAAGAGCATCCAGTGCTCTCTCCAGCCCTAGCAGGATAAATTTTAGTTTGTATTGCTACAGCTCAGAATTTATAGTCTTGTGGCATAAATGTTATTTCAAATCTGCTAAGTTCTGCCCAGCATCCTGAGCATTCTGCACCTACTACACTGTTCTTCACTTACTGGAGTAGCTGGAAGTCTCACTCTTCTGGTTATCTGCTTTCCTGAATGCCCTTGTGGACTGAGTTAGGGTTCATTACCCAGAGAAATGGCTGTTACATTAAAAGAATTTACAAGTGGTACAGAGTTGGTCCCTTAACATTAACTGTGCTTGTTTCCTCCAAACTACAGATCAGCGACACAGATCGAATTCTTTAACTCGGGTTGATGGTCAGCCACGAGGTGTAGCAGTAGCATGGCCAGATAAAAAAAACAGGTGAGTAACTTGGAACTGTTTCTAATTAGGTGTTCTTTAGACTAAGCATCAGTTCTCAGATGTGTTTCAGGGACCCTTAAAGATTTGCCAAGCTGCTTCAGGGAGCTGGCAGCCAGTGTTTATGTAGCAGTGCCAGTATATGCTTGCTCTATTCTGTGCTCGGCCTCTCCTATGAGCCACTATGTACTTGCAGAGTGGCTCTGTGATTTGTGATGTCCCAGCAATAGAGGGAGATGTGAGAGTCTGCCAGGTGTCAGAGAGGTCTGTAGTAGCAGCAGTGCCACCTACACTGTAGCTTTTTTATTATTTAAAATTACACACACACACGTGTTTTATATATTATTATTTTTCAAGTTTCTTGTGATATTTACTCAGGGTTTAAAAAGTATCTGAGCTTTCATTTGTAGTGTGCTGAGTTTAGTAAATCAAGGATCATTGAAACTTTGTTTACTTTAAAGGGTATGTGAAGGAGTGCTGGGAGCAAAATGTTTCTGAGTCATTCACCCACTTTAGTTGCCTCTGGTGCTCTTTTGCCCTAGAGCATTTATATAAGGCTTCTACATGGAAGATTGGCATTCTCCCTCTCTCTTCGTACCTTGAACTCCTCTCCCTCAGGATTTAAACAGTGAGTTTCTCCTCTTGTTTCAGGCCTGTGTCCCAGCCAACACCCTTTGCTCTCCATCATGCTGCAAATTGTGATGTGGACCCCAGCTCTGGTGACAGTGTCAGCTTGGCCCGCTCCATCAGCAAAGATAGCTTGGCATCCAACATTATCCACCTTACCCCACAGAATCAACCCCATCCTTCAGCTGGAAAGACCAATGGGAAAAGCCTCCTAAGCAATGTCAACATTGAGGATGAGGAGGAAGAACTTGTGGCCATCATCAGGACAGATGTATCTCCTCATTCTCCAGAGATCCCCAGGACCTCACCTCAGGCCCCAGGCCTGGTAGCAAGTGTCAGGTCTCCCCAGAGACAGGTTGACACTCTGGAGAGTAAGCCTGACAGTTTTTACTTAGAGCCCCTGATGCCAGCAGTACTTCGGCCAGCCAAAGAGAAGCAGATTATCACTAAGGAAGATGAGCTTGGAGAAGGGAGGCCAAGGACCACCATGTCCAAGAGGCCTAGTGAGGGCTCCCAGCCTCTGGTACGGAAGAAAGTGACTGGTAACCATGGCAGTCGTGACCTGAACAGAACTTTCACCCCAATTCCTTGTTCAGAATTTGCTGCAAGCATTGATCCTGCAGAGGTAGGACCACAGTCAGCAGAAGCTTCAGGAGAAGGGCAGCCTCTGGCCATGGGTAGATTTGATCCGTTACCTCAGGGACAGACTGCTGATGGCTTCTTCCTCCATGTAGGCAGGGCTGAGGAAGATGAAGGGAGGTGGTATGTTGGTTCACAGAGCCCCAGCTCCCATGACTCAGAACCCTGGACTATCCTGAGACAGGACTCTGACTCTGATGTGGTAGACGTAGAGGATGCAGAGCAGGATTTCATTGGTGAGGACCATCCTGTAGTTATCCCCAGATACACTGGTGAGGAAGAATCAGCCAAACTACAAGAGGATATGAAGGTGAAAGAACACGAAGACAAGGATGATGCCAGTGGCCGCTCAAGTCCATGTCTGAGCACAACCTCTCAGCTCAGCAGCATGTCCATGGCGAGTGGCAGTGTAAAGATGACCAGCTTTGCCGAAAGGAAGCTCCAGCGGCTCAACAGCTGTGAGACCAAGTCCAGCACCAGCAGCTCCCAGAAGACCACCCCAGATGCATCTGAAAGCTGCCCAGCTCCTCTGACGACATGGCGCCAGAAGAGGGAGCAGAGCCCTGGCAGGCACAGCAAGGACCCTGCCAGTCTTCTGGCTTCTGAGCTAGTGCAGCTACACATGCAGCTAGAGGAAAAGCGCAGGGCTATTGAAGCCCAGAAGAAAAAGATGGAGGCGCTGTCTGCGCGGCAGCGTTTGAAACTGGGCAAGGCAGCCTTTCTGCATGTTGTGAAGAAGGGGAAGGCTGATGGTGCCCCACAGCCACTGAGGCCCGAACACTTCACTAAGGAGTTCACACAGCACAATGGGGAGGATTTGGATGATGGCGCTTGTAAAACTGAAGGATTCCTCGTCAAAGAAGATCAGAGAGATCTCGGTGAGTCTCAGGATGTGGCATTTGTACAGCTGCATAAATCCAGGGACCCAGCTTCTCTGCATGATGGCGAGAAGCACAGAGTGATTTCCACTGCTCTTCTAGAGGACAGTGTCGGCGAGGTAGATGTGAATGAGTGTGACCTGTCTATTGAAAAGCTGAATGAGACCATCAGTACACTGCAGCAGGCTATACTGAAGATCTCCCAGCAGCAGGAGCAACTTCTCATGAAGTCCCCCACAGTGCCAACACCAGGCGCTAAAAATAACTGCCAGGACCAAAAGGTAAAGGCCCCAGTCCACTTTGTTGAGCCACTCTCTCCAACTGGTGTGCCTGCCCACCGCAAACCCCCGCGGCTTGGCCAAGGCCGGAACTCCCGTCCGGGAAGGCCAGCTGAATTGAAGGTTCCAAAAGACAGACAGCAGAGTTGTTCCCGGAGCAAAACCCCAACACCCAGTATGGAGACACTCCCACATCCTCGATCTTTGCCCCCAAGCACCCATCCACGGTCGCCCTCCGACCCAGGTGGGGAACCCCCTGAGAAGTGTCTCTTTGACAGTTACAGGCTCCATGATGAGAGCAACCATCGGATATTTGTTCAGTCCTCTTGCAAAGATGCAAACATTGTATCAGAACAGATAAACTTTAAAGAGGGTCTGGATACAAGTGTGAAAGAGGCGGGGCTGAGCTCCTCTGCCATCTCAGGCAAAGAACACACCCTGATGGAAGAGCCATTGAGGAGCAAGGCCAGCCTCATTGAGGTGGACCTCTCTGACCTGAAGGCCCCTGACGTGGATGGGGAGGTGGTTGGCCATGAAAGCTCAGCAGAGCTTGGTGGAGATGGCGACCAGAAGCCTGGTGTTGGTTTCTTCTTCAAGGTGAGTGGTCATGAGGTGTGCTTACATCACCTCGCATATGAGGGCATCTCAAGAACTCCTGTTCTAAGCTGACTCCATAAAAAGCCAGGGGAGAAACATGTTTGACTTTGTGGGCTACAGAAGCCTCCATCCTGAGGGTCAGATGTTACAGGCAGCACACCCTAGAACCTGATAATTTTCATGAATCTTGAAATACTTGATTTTTGGATGACATTTTGGTTATTTTAAATTGTAAAAAGTGCTCAGGACTTGAAAACTGTACAAAGACATCCAGGCCAGATACGACCTGTGTGCTGCAGTTTACCCACCCCTGGCACGGAAGCCTGGCTGCAGAGAAGCTTTACAAATACCTCTGCTTCTCTGCCTACACTTTCTCAGATATACGGAGAAGTGTGGGTTCTGGGGTTGCTCTTCAGTCCTAACCATTCTCTTTTCCTCCTGACCACGTGGCATAGTCTCAGACTTATAAGACACACATTTTATTGATATTTGTGGTTGTGTGTGTGAGAGAGAAACAGAGAGAGAGCATGAGGTTGATATTGGGTGTCTTCCTTGATTGTTGTTTACCTTATGTATTAGATGCGATAGGATGAGTTCAGGGTAATATGTCCATAGACCCTTATATACTGAGGCAAGGTGTCTTACAGAATGCAGAGCTTACCATTTTAGTCAGTTTGGCTAGCTAGTTTGCTCCACAAGTTCCCTATCTCTACGTCTCATGTGCTGGGATTACAGGCAGGCTGTCTTTCCTGCCTGACCTTTTTGTGGGTTCTGAGGATCTGAACTCAGATCCTTATGCTTGTCCAGCAAACATTTTCTCTGCTGAGCCATCTCCTCATTCCCATTTGTTCTTTGTATGGTATGAATGCAGTCACATTGGCATTAGCTCAGTTTGTGGAGAAATGTGTGGTTTTGCAGGGAAACTGAATTTGGTGCAGGCCATGTGGAAGGTCGTCTAACCGAGGCCGTTTTGATGGCTTGGACTTCTTTCTCTTTGTGTCACAATGTATCACATATGTAAAGCTCATTCATTAATTAAGGTGTCAGAGCTGGGTGTGGTAGTCCATGCCTTTGGCAAGCAGAGGTAGACAGATCACTGAGTCTGAACCCAGCTTGGTTTGCATGGGGAGGCCAAAACAGGCTACATAGACCCTGTCTCCCTCTCTCCCAAAGAAGTCAGATTTTCTAAGTGTATGTTACAGTCCATACTTGATCAAGGTAAGCCTAGATTGGATAGTTTAAGGGGTTTCTTGTATTGTCACTGACTGTAAAGTGATGGGTTTTGTAGGATGAACAGAAAGCAGAAGATGAGCTTGCTAAGAAGAGGGCAGCCTTCCTTCTGAAACAGCAGCGCAAGGCTGAAGAGGCTCGTGCGCGCAAGCAGCAGCTGGAGGCCGAAGTGGAGCTCAAGCGAGATGAAGCCCGGTAACCTCTTCCTCAGCAGCCTCCAGCTGTGTCCACTGGGACAGCATAGCCATGCATATAGATGGTATACAGGGCCAGACTGGCACACCCAAGTTGGGATGGCATCTCACAGCTCCTTCACTCATTTCTCATTCCTGTTCTTGCCACTTACCATTTGCTAGCCATGACAGTACACATCTGCACAGCTGTCACGTCAGATAATTCCTTTGGGTGACCCTTAGTTTTCATAGCAGCCCTATGAGTCCTGTAAGTGTGTAGCACAGGAAATGAGTTGTCTATGGCCCCAGTGCTCTTGAGAGTCTACCAGGGGATGCAGTCCCATCCTACCCTTTCACCACTGTCTCTTGCTCCTACACTCCCAGAGCTCTAGTGATCTGCAGTGGGAACCATAGAGAAGTACTCTGGGGAGAACTGCAGGAGGTGGGGCTGGTAGATTCCTATCTAGGAAGAGTGCCTCTGACCCAGTCTCTTGTGAATCTATTTTGCTCTTAGGCGTAAGGCTGAAGAGGATCGACTACGGAAGGAGGAGGAGAAGGCCCGGCGAGAGCTTATTAAACAGGAATACTTGCGGAGGAAGCAGCAGCAGGCCTTGGAGGAGCAAGGACTTGGCAAACCTAAATCGAAGCCTAAAAAGCCTCGGCCAAAGTCAGTTCACCGAGAAGAGTCCTGTAGTGACTCTGGAACCAAGTGTTCCTCCACCCGTAAGCAGCCTTATCCAGCACCCACACTGCATTTGCTGTTTAGTGCTCAGCTTCTCTATCTCATTGTAATTTCTCAAGACCTGTGTGAGGTGGGCAGGGTAATGGGGGATTATCCCTTCAAACAGGCTTAAGAAATTGAGACCAAATGTGATGCTTTGAGATAGCAAGGGGCATCCAGGGTTTGGGCCAGAGAGTTGGCTGGGTTTGGCAGAGGGAAGCTCCATGCCACAGTGACCTACAGCAACAGGGATGGGCCTTGTAAAGCTCTTCACAGTCTGCCACTTTCTTGTCCCTGCAGCTGATAACTTGAGTCGCACACACTCTGGCTCCAGCCTGTCCTTGGCATCTGCAGCAACAACAGAACCTGAGAGTGTTCATTCAGGGGGCACACCTTCTCACCGGTAAGGAGGCCAAGCAGCTATGGTATCTCAGTGCACTTGCCAAGAGAGAGAACCCTCCAGATCCAAGCTGAAGGAGAGATGTTTTGTAACCAATTCCACAGTGTTTAGAAGAAATCAAACCTACCTCCCCACCAGGACTTGGCAACTTCTGTCACATCCCCCCTCATTCTTTCCCTTTGGCCTCCCTGTCAGGTGTGCACTTCTTGTTGCACAGGAGTAAGTGGGTGACACCTAGCCCCATCACCCACATACTTCATTGTGTATCTCATACCATCATACTTGTCAAATCATCATTTTTTCTGATCCCGATTTGTCTAGTCCTCTGTCATCTATTGCCCCCATAACTAACGCCTCTGACGACCGTTGCCCAGCCTGGATCTGTTGAAATGCTGTTAATTCAGGACTGTCCACCATCTTTTCTGATCTTGACAGTTTCGCAGCCTGCTCGTCGTCGTGTCTCTTCCCCCCCCCGAGTCACATGCTCTCAACTGGGACAACCTGAAGTGTGAATATCTTTCTCAAGTTGTAGGCAGGCAGGGCCCAATGCTTTTGGGATATTTGGATCATTAAAAGTGATGTTTCCAGCCGGGCGGTGGTGGTGCACACCTTTAATCCCAGCACTCGGGAGGCAGAGGCAGGCGGATCTCTGTGTGTTCGAGGCCAGCCTGGTCTACAGAGCGAGTTCCAGAACAGAACAGGCTCCAAAGCTACACAGAGAAACCCTGTCTCAAAAAACAAAAACAAAAGACAACAGTTTAAAAAAAAAGTGGTATTTTGTTTTCCACAAGCTGTTGAAACTTCCCCTTTTGCATTACAAAGTAATTTTACAGGTGCTGTGGGTGCCTGTCCAGACGTCAGTGCGTTTTTACTGCAGGTTTAAGAACCCCTGCATGTTTCTGACTTCTTGTAGCCAGGGTTCATGTGAATGGTATCATATATTGGCATCTGTGAATGCTGTCTGTGTAGAGGCATTTTCCTGCCTCCTTAGTGCCTAGTGGCTTTTTGTAGCCCAGAATTTGTGGAGGACTCCTGGGGAGTCTTGAATAGTGCTTTAGTTTTTTTCTGGAAGTTGGTTACCCAGCTAAATTCTACTCTCAGCCCTGTCAGTGTGCCTAGAGAGCATCAGCCTACCTTCTAAGCAGTTTTCTCAGTCTTTAGCCTTGGTATTTACTGTTTGATATAACATCTCTGCATGTGTAGCCCAGACCTGCCAGGAATCAGAGAGTATCTGAGGCATGAGTTTTCAGACTAGCCCCACTGTGCTTCCTCCTTCCCTGGGTCTCGTCACTTATTTGACAGCTGTTAGTCACCTGTGCTTTGTTCTCTGTTCTTGAGCCTGCATCATTCACTCCCTGCACTCTCTGGTGGCACCCTCTGGTAATAGCTAATAAAATCTTAGCAGGTCTTCCACCTTCACAGGAAGGCCCTATTGCAGCAGTGGGCATGCTTCTTGCCCAGGTGGCCATGGTAGTAGAAGAGCATGGTACAGCTAGAGCATCTTGTCATTTTCTACCTGCAGAGTTGAATCACTGGAAGCCTTACCCATCCTGAGCCGCAACCCCAGTAGGAGCACAGACCGAGACTGGGAAACTGCATCGGCAGCTTCTTCTTTGGCCTCTGTGGCCGAGTACACAGGTAACAGCCACACACCCTCTTTAGAGTATATTGGGCACAGGGGCACCCAGGTGTAACGCTCCTTAAAATACATCTTTATTTTGATCAAAAGGTATTTTTTGAAATTAAGTATTTATCCAGTGTCAGAGCTGTATCTAAATGCCAGGTATCCATAGCAGGAAGGCCCTGACCTGTCCTCACATTTGTCTCATGGGCAATAAATAATGCCAAGTCCCTACTACTTTTTAGGGGAGAGCTAAAGCAGGATCACACATCCTGGGCACTTGGAACCTTAGGTTTTCAGGTTTTTGGGTTTGTAATTTATATAATAAAAAGACTCAAGTCAGAGCGTAGCTACAGTTACTTTAATCTGCCTCTTTTTAAATTTTTATTGCAAATTCTTTTGAGTAGATTTGAAGAGGTCCTTATGGTCTGTTTTCAAAAATGCATAACTGTCTATGATCGAAGCTTTCTGTATTTTTCTGCTGAGAAAAGTGTTGCCCTTTTGTGTGTGTTTGGCCTTTGTTATTAATTTTGCAAATTTTGATCTGGTTTCCTTAGGTCCTAAACTCTTTAAGGAGCCCAGTAGTAAATCAAACAAACCAATTATTCACAATGCCATCTCTCACTGCTGTCTGGCTGGAAAAGTGAATGAACCTCATAAGAATTCAATATTGGAGGCAAGTGTCAAATTTCTTGATGATTATATTTAGAATAAAAGGTGCATGTAGATTACAATTCTATTAGCCCTTGGTGTTTGCTCAGAGGTGTGTTCTCTTTCTCTTATTTTAAGCTACCCCGTTACTGAATAACCATAGAGTCTTTTTCTCCTGATTACCAGGGAGTAGAGGATGTGTCCTGAGGCCTAAACACAGAGCTCGTATAGGGACCAGGCTTGGGGGCCCCACAGAAGACGGAATTTTTAAAGGTGGAGAAAGATGGAGCTTTGCTTCATTAAAAATTCAGTTAATGGGGCTGGAGAGATGGCTCAGTGGGTAAGAGCACTGGCTGCTCTTCCAGAGGTCCTGAGTTCAATTCCCAGCAACC
>LOJH01001904.1:4637-39795 GCA_001685095.1 Ellobius talpinus
AGTCTGGGAAGCTGGGAACAAACAAGTGGGCTCCTACATCACTTTAACTTTATTCTTCTCTTTCTAAGTTATTTCTTAGTTCTAGTCTAGTTATTTAACGTTCTGTGTAAACTTTAGAATACTCTTGTCTATATCTGCAAAAACCAATCTCATTGGTCTGTTGTCATGTCTATTCTTGGTTGCAAACTTGACTATACTTGGAATTCACTAAAACCCAAATGGCAGGGCACACCTGTGAGGGATTTTTTTCTTAACTAAATCATTTGAAATGGGAAGACCCATTTTTAATCAGGATCCTTTGAGGTGGAGAGATACATCTTTCATCCAGATCTTCTGAGGTGGGAAGATCCCCCTTTAATCTGGAACCACACCTTCTGCTGGCAGCCTATATAAAAGACATGGAAGAAGAAAGCTTTCTCTCTCTTTTCCTGCCTGATCTTGCTCTCTCTAGTAAGTCCATTCCTTCACTGGCATTAGAGCCTACCTCTTTGGTATTCAGGCATATACTGAAGGCCAGCTGAGACATCCAGCCTTATGGACTGAACATCTACTGGATTCTTGGACCTTCTGTTGGAACATAGTCATTTTTTGGCCTAGCTGAACCCCCGCATAAGTCATTCTAATAAATCTCCTTTCTATATATTCATGAATTGATTCTATAACTTCTGTTCCTCTAAAGAACCCTGACCTATGCACTACAAAAAAACCAGGAAAGAAAAAAAGAGACCATAGACAAGGGGAAAGAACTCTGGAGAGGTGAATAGTAGGACACCGGTACTATGATGGAGGAAATGGGATGTATCCCATGACACTGGCACCTTTAACATCTTGGGATCTCCAAGGCTATCCAGGGTTTACCTTCACAGCTTCACACAATGGCCTCTGTGGGCCTTCATGCAGTGACACCCCAGACACATGTCTGGCCTCAGCAGCTTCCCTTAATTGCAGAGGGAGGTTCCATAACCCATTTCTTCTATCCTTGACTCTAAAGCAAAAACCACATGGCCAAAGCTGCCAAGTTCTGCTGCTTGCTGGGGCTGTAACATGGCCCACTCCTTCAATTACACTGACATCTGCTTTCTATTGTTGATGGTTTCCTTCAGTGCTTAGGCTTTTCACAAGTTTGAAGCTTAGTTGGGTGGGGTCTTGTGCTGAGATCACCAATACCTTTGTCTCATTTAGCAACAGGCCTTTTTTTAAAAAAAAATTTATCTCCTTGAGCACTGGACTTGGCTCCAAGAAAACATTTCTTGGTTCTCTTTTTCTCCTTACACATTTTGTATTTCTTCTTGCTCTACTTGCTCTTTTTTATTGTATAGCTGCATAAAAGTGACCACTGAAAATCATATAAGACAGTCAACACTGGCTGGGCTGTCTTGAAATCTCCTCTGCCAATATCATTAATCCAAAAACTCTTTAGTTTAGCCTCTGGCAGATTTTTAGTACAGGAGCAAAAATCAGCCACATTCTTTGCCAGAATATCACAAGAATGGTCTCTAGGCCAGCTAATAATATTCTTTCCCTCTGAAATCTTTTGAGATGGAGCAACATTATTCTCAGCACTACTATCCTTATTCCTACCATGATGGTCCTCTAAACTCCTCTTAAATCTTCAACTGCTTTTCTAGTCCAAAGTCTCAAACTTTTTCATATTCCTCTGAACAGCAGCATGGTCAAGCCTGCCACAGCCATACCCTAGTCCCTGGCACCAACTTCTGTCTTAGTCAGTGTTGCATTGCTGTGAAGGAATACCATGACTAAGGCAACTCTTAGAAAAGAAAACATTTAGTTGGGGGCTTGTTTACAGTTTTTGTTAGTCCTCCCTTATCATCATGGCAGGGAGTATGGCTGGACACATGGCTCTGGAGCAGTAACTGAGAGCTGCATCCTGATGCATAGGTAGAGAGAGAAACAGACAGAGAAACTGTGCCCAGCCTGGACTTTTGAAACCTCAAAGCCCACTCCTAGTGAAATACATCTCCCAACAAGGCAGCACCTACTACAACAAGGCCACACCTCATAATCCTTTTTAATTATTTCAAATAGTGCCACTCCCTGATAACTAAGCATTCAAATATATGAGCCTATGTGGTCATTCTTATACAAACTACCACAAGGTGTATATCAGTTTGAAGAAAGTTGACATATTTTTTTATGTTGATTCTTCCAACCATGAACACTCTGCCCTCATCTCTATTTATTCCAATAGAAATTTTTTATGGTTTCTTTCATTACCTCTTTATCATTCTCAGCATGTAGATCTGTGTGTATCTTGTTAGATTTACTCTTATGAATTCCTTTTTTTGAGTGATTGCGAATGGCATTTACATTAGTTAACTTTTCTTCCCTGCTGTCATAAAATACCTGACAAAAGCAACCTAAAGGAACAATTTATTCGAGAGGATGATATGGTCCGAGAGGATATAGCCCATCACCTTAGATTATCCTCAGCACATCCCCTCCCAGCTTCATGTCTTCTTTTGGTCTCTCACTGAGCTCTCTCAGTGCTCCTCACATGCACATGGAAAATGAGTGTGAGCTCACTCCCTGGAGCACGGGCCACCACCCGTGACAAGCTCCAAGGAAAAGATTCTTGCCCTCCTCAGAAGCCATCATCTGCTAGTGGCTCCTCAGCTAACATGTATTGTTCCCCCATACATGCTGGAATTTTGAATGGCTTGATCAAGCCACTTGATCAAGATCTTTTGCAGGTCTTCTATAGATAACCACAGCCACTCTGAGCTCGTGAACGCAATAGCTGCACGATGTCCAAAAGATAGCATTTCATAGCCCCCCTTTCCAAGATCAGGCTCTTACTCTCTCTCCCCTCCCTCTTCTAAGATGCTCCTAGAGTCCTGGGGATGGGGGTGTTTGGTATAGATGATTCACTTAGAACTGAGCACCCAGTCACTAATTCTTAGCACCCTGACTTGTTGAGACTCTACATTATGTTCCACATGCCACAAATAGATGCTTCTGTGACCAAGGTTGAGAAGAGCACAGATCTATAGGTATAGGTATAAATATTTAGAAGACTGTTTGATAACATGACCACTTAGCAAAATAATGACAGTAGGTTCCCCCATGGTGTCTATGACCTCCCAAGCCATAGACTTTTGATTTAGTTCTCAGTACAAGGCAAATTCCCTCCTATGTTGCAGGCCTCAAATCCAATAAGAGAATGGTTGGTTCCACATGGTATTTTTGCACCAGTGAGCAAATATTTCCTGGCAGTTGGGTATTATAGCATTCAGGGTCCAACACTGGGCAAGACCATCATTTATTTTTGTCCCTCAGAACTTTGCATAGCACTCTCTGGAACTATGAAAGCTAGCCACCAGGGAGGAAGTTTTCCAGTCAGTTCCCAGATTGATTTCTCTACGTCCTGCAAACATGTGTGGCGTTTTAGCAATAGGGTCCTTAAGACCGTGAAAGTCCAAACTCTTCACTAAGTCTCTTCTTCTACAGCCTCAAAAGGGAGAAGAAGCGAGGGCTCTGTTACTTCTAGATGGGGCTGTAAATGGCAGCTCCTAATGTCTCTCCCAGTGTAGTGTGGATGGGTGGGCCTCATTGCCAGCTGTAGGCATGATGGTTTCTGCTCTGGACTTGACCTTTTCTGTTTCCACATCGCCAGAGGATTGAAAGTGTTGAGACTTGTCATCCAGCCTCATAAGGAGAGTCTACTAGGATCCTCCATTTGTCTTTGTTGGCAGGGGTGTATGTAGGTGGGCCTACAGGTTTTTCTCCAGTTTTGACTGGATTAGGATGGCTGTTGTCTGCAAATTTCGTGTCTTGCAAGTTTAATATTTTTTATAATTCTTTGGCTAGAGAGAACAGGCTTTTGTAGGGCTTTTTTGGGTCTATGCCTGTTAATGTTTTTGGTCACTATGTTCTTCAACTCCAAGCCTGACACCAGTAAGCAAAAGAGAATATTGCTGTCATTCCTCCTATCCTGAGGACCATGGGAGCTCTACCTTCTTTCTTCTTTTAAAAGCCCTCTTATGTTTGCTTTACACATAATGTACAGGATTCTAGTTGTAATAGTAAGCTGAATAGAACCAAGGATTTTGACTTCATCCTTCTTCCTCCTGTTTTAATTACATTTATTTCTTTATGTGTAGTGAGACGTGTGTGCCATGACACATGTGGCGGTCAGATAGCAGTTTTCTGAGTCATTTCTCTTGCCCCTTTACAGGGATGCTGGGGACTGAAGTCAGCTTATCAGGCTTGGTGGCCTTGTGTGCACTGAACCATTTCACTGGCCCTCTTTCTCCTACTCTAGTTTTTAATTTAAAATTTTTATACAATATATTTTGATCATGTTTTCCCCTCCTCCATCTCCTCCTAGGTCCTCCCTCCCTCCCTAACCACCCAACTTTATGTTCTTTCTTTTAAATAGAAATGGTAAACGCTTTCCCTTCTTGCCATTAATGTTTCAAAGAAATACCATGACTTAAAATGATTCTAACACAATTTTAGAAAATTATTATGTTGGTCCTCAAAGAGGAATCTTTTGGGATTTGATAGCTAATACCTCTGGTCACATATGTCATATTGGTCTGCTGCAATCAAGTTACTTTGTAATATTCTGCAGAAGCGATGACAGATCCCTGAGGTCTTTGTAAATGCCAGACTTCATTGTATGGGCTTGTTTCTGTGGCCTGAAGTGAAAAAAAACACATTGCAATATTGAGCTTTACCCTCCATCTTTTGTGTTAAAGGAAACCATAATTATTGCAAAATCCAATTTCAACATACTCGCCCATATAGGCATTATAGTGTAATAATCCTTTATAGCAAGGCTTTGCCTATATAACCTGCAATAGATGAACTGTCTGCTCTTTAGACCTTTCTCTGAACTAAACTTTTGAGAGGGAATAGACAGCAGAGAATTCAAAATTGTCTTTCTTATTAAGATGTACTGGAAACAGTATAGGCCACTTTGTTGATGAAGGGTGAGCATTGCCAGACAGCGAGATGGGTGTGGCCGGAGACTGGATGTCTGTCTTGCAAGGGACTGTGATGATCGCATGTATGCCCTGGATCTAAGGAAGTCAGTAATAAGTGGCAATTCTTTTTCTGTGCCACACCCCCATTCTCTGGCCCCTAGCTCCTGTTCCCCATTCCATAATTCCACATCTTCTTTCTTCCACCCCCTACTTTATCAACCCTTGTAGAGGCCTTAAAAGACTTCCAGAAAAGTGGTTTGACATGGCAATCAGCATTTCCATTCATCTGACATATAATGGTCCCTGGGTTTTCAATCTACTTCAAAGGGAGCTTTTTCAGTGAGCTGTTGAAAAGTGACTTGAGGGCCATTGAGAAATTGCCACACAGAAATCATTATATCTAAGTCATCCTCATTAGGGACAACAGCACACAGTGCCACTCTGCCTAAAGATCAGAGGTGTGAGGAAAAACATTCCTTCCTGTCTTGGTGTCCCAGCTCTTGGGTATCTGGAGAATCGCTGTCTTAGCAGGCAGATGAATGTTATATTACTAGACTGTCGGTGGTGGAATGTGAGTAAGGAGGTAGACATAATTGAGCAACTGAGAGCCAACCTCGCTGGAAGCTTTTGAGTAAATCCCGAGGATTTGATCTTTTGCATCCTCCCATCTGTCCCTAGGGCAATAGGATCACAAGCTCTTTCCGCACTGATTAGGCCTTCTTTCTGTACTGACCCAACCTTGTTCCTGACTGTGTCCCTAGATTTGACCTGCTTTGCCCATCCATTTATTCTGTCACCAGCTGTACAATGTGCTAGGCACTAGTTTAAGAAGAACTACAAAAATAGCAATGAATAAAGTAGACATGAATCCATAACCTCAAGAAGTTTATAATCGAGTAGGTAGATGATAACCAGAACTGTAGAATTCCATGGAACATTTAGTCCAACCTGCATGCCAGAGCAGAAGACACAGCCATCTCTCTGGCCCCCAAAGTCTTTGGGGACCCCAATGACCCCTCTAAACTGAGTTAGACCTTTATTGCCACCCCTACATCATTAAACTATTATTTTGTTTTCTTTGTCAGGCCTCCATCCCCAATCATTCTCATTTTGACAAATGAGAGAAATGGAAAAATGGTACTTAAGCCAGGATACCTAAAAGCCCTCTTCCTTTTATAAGGGATGAGCAGCATGGACATGAGGGCATGGGTACCAGGCATGCAAGCACCCTGACCTCCTGAATAGTGAAGACTCTGTTGAACAAGGAATAAGGACTAAGGAAATGAGGCAGCTGAGAAATGACATGTGATATGCAATCCTCCTTAAGCCACTGAGTGGGTTCTTCTACATTGTGACTTTCTTTGTGACACTTGCCTTGATCATGTGATCAGGACTCATAGGGTTGCCAAATTTGCAAATGAAGGTACAGAGCACTATTTAAATTTGGATATTATATGAACAATGTTTTAAAATAAGTATGTCATATGCAATATTTTTTCTGAAGCAGTGATGTTTTAGAGCAAATATATCCAGAATATTGCATGGGATAGATTCAGACAGCACTATCCACTGCCTTATCTGAAATTCAAATGTATTTTACTTGACAAACATGCCTAGGTGAAGTGGAAATTACTGTGCAAAGAATGGGTTGGTTTTACTTTTGGTCTGTTTTCAGAGGCCTAGGGCAGAACTGGTATGGGTTGGGCTTACATCCAAAGCAGGAAGATGGCTTTCACTGATAGGGCCTCAGTAAAGGCCATGAGCAGGCCATCTCAAGTGGTGGCTTTGAGTTGGAGAACTGGTGCCTCTATTAGAGAATAGTTGTTTCCTTGGGTATGCATGACCATCAACTATCATGGAGCAGGGGTTACCATGGTGACCTATACAATGCTTGACCTTATAGTCATAGCAGTGACATACACAAACAATACAGTGATAGTTAGTTGTGTGGTCATGACGATTAGACTGTTTACACTCCTTAGTAGAAGGAGAGGAGGGAGGTTCAGGGACACTCACCTGCCCCCAGCTCTATGTGATCTTAGTAGGTGCTAGATTCTAAGAGGTAGGTTAACTGAAGTTAGGTCTCCATCCGTACAGCTTCTGTGACATCATCAACCATGCTGGGATGGAAATTTTAAGTGACAGAACTTTTTCAGGGTCACTCACACTTCTGGAAGGACCCCATATCCATACTCCTCTAAGCTAAGTGAAATCTGCAAGTCAGACTTGAGTGAAATGCTTTCCTGGTTCTGTCTTTGGCGCGTTATCTAGAGCCAGTAAACATGTGTTCATGTCTCCCCCAGGAAAATTAATGCAACATTCTCAGACTCTCTAAGGATCTGTGAGCATAGAGCAGAGAAATGATACCAGGGTTAGGAGTAAGGATTAGAAGATACTGGAAAGTCTTAGCCATTTCCATGGTGTTAGGATGGGGAGAGCGATGCCAACGCTGAGAACACGGTCTTTTCTGTACAGATAGGAAGGAGAGCTTATAGAATATTCCAAGTCATCATACTGTCGGTGTGAGCTCTTCAGTGTCCAACACCTACAAGACAATGTCTATCAGAGGGAAGGCCATCCTGGGAGAGGGTTATTTTATCTTTGAGTCTTCCTTAATGCCTTCAACTATTTTCTCCCTCTTTTTTAATGATAGTGACATAAGCAGCCTATGTGGACACCATTTTACAGTCCAGAAACTGACTGACTGGCCATCTGTTGCTGCCTATCATCTCTTGTTTACAAATGAGGAACCCAAGAGGCTTTGTTCAGTGCCTCCTAGAATGAGCCTTCGTCCATTCGGGCATTTGTTTGTATAACAAGTGTCAGTGAGCATCTCTTTCCATAGCCTGTGTTAGCAGCTTGGTTAGGAGAATAGTAAGACCTGGACCACCCAGAGGCTTCCCACAGCAGAGTGAGAGGTTAGGAAGCAGGGCCAGGGGAACAAGTGCACTTTCCACGGAGACAAAGCTGGAATCTTGGACATCACAGTGACTCTTCTCCCCTTAAACCAGCACACTGGGTCCCTGGCCCAGCCTTTTTCGTACCTTTCTGTGCCTGTTCCGTATTTGTGGACTTGGAGCTTCATTCCACAAATGGGAATGGTCTTAGAAAGTTGCCCAAACCTGTCAGTAGTAATGGTGCATGCCTATAATCCTAGTAGTTTTTTTTTTCTGAGACAGGGTTTCTCTGTGTTGTTTGATCCTAGCAGTTTGGAGGTCAAAGCATGAAGATTGTGAGTTTGAGGCCAGCCTGGGATATATAAGGAGACCTTGTCTCAAGAATGAAACCAGAACCCAAACCAAACAAGTTTCCCTGACAGGAGCCTAGATCTTAAGAAGGTGTGATATACTCCTGTCCTGAACAATGAAGTAAGCAAGATAAGGAGGAGATCTGGGCCATCAAGCCTTTCTATACTGGCCAAGGCCCCATAAGCCTTTAGGGGAATTTAGATCACAAACCATTTACTCTGTGTACAGGTGGACCTGGTACGGCAAGTAGGTGATAGAGATGGATGGGATGAGCTGTGTGTGAATCATAGAGGTGGCTAGGTTCTGACAGCTCATCTTTGCCTGGCATTTGGGACAAGTCACTCTTCCTGTCTAAGAAGCTAGCTGCACCTCCTCAGTGCCAATAGTACGAAGGCCAGACTCTATATCCTGGGTTACAGGCTGCTTTAGAGACTGACCCTGATACCTTTTTCAGCCCCCTCCCCCTTCTGACAGGCCCTTCACAGAACCAGCAATCTAGCAAGGCAGGAGGTGAGCTGCTCTCAATAGCCACTAGGGGTTTCCTTCAGGGCTGCATGAAATAAGACCAGATCCAGGAATGACGCTAAGCCAGAGAAAGGCTCGTGGCAGGTCCTCCGCAATACAACTTCCTTCTTGAGGCATCTGGGCTTCATAAGGGAGAAGGTCGCAAGGACCTGTTTTGGGAGTGACATCATGTTACATGTCTTTAAGACCTAACCATGTCTCAATGCCTTCACTATTGCTAACTTAGCTTGAGACACCATTGTGCACCAGAGGATTACTGAATCAGCCCTTCAAAGATTCTCTTTCTTCTCTACCCCTTCAAAAATATAAGCCAATCCTCTCTCTTCTGCTTAGAATCCTTCAGTAATTGCCCATTCTGTTCAGGATAAAAAGCAAAATCCATACCTTGGCCTACAAAGCCTTTCATTATCTGAGTCCTACTAATCTTGTCAACCTTATGGCCTCAGTTCCTGTCACAGGTTTGTCTCGTGTCTTCTTGTTGTTTCTGGAAACCTGCCAAGCACACCTTATTGCAAGGGCTGGGTCCTGGCTGGTGCCTCTGCCTGGATGATTAGCCTCTGCGTGCCTTGTGTCCTCATCTCTTTCAAACCTGTGCTCAAGAGCTACCTTTACAGCATGGCCTACCATGATACTTGTCTTGAAACCATGAAGCTCTTCCCAACCAACCCCTTCTCAGTCTGAAAACTCGGCAATCTGTATCTTTCCCAGTCTGCTCTTTTATCACTTTATTCCCTAATTAAGTAATTAATTTTACTCATCTATCTTCCCTCACCAGAATGTAAGCTTCTCAAAAGCATTAATTAGTTTTGCTTTATTTTCTTCACTGACGCAGCCCAGCTGTGTAGGGCAGTGCCCAGGATATACTATACTATCAATAATTACGTTGCCTGAAGAAAGCCTTCCAGTCATTCACTCTTAATGAACTTGCTGTCTAGTATGTGTGGCTGGATTGAGATCCGTTCATATTCCACCTCTTCACCGCATACACATCTGGAGTTGTCACCGACTGCCAGGGATGTATGACAAACACGATGACAACTACATACATGTCTACTTTTACACATACATCATCACCGTGTGTAAGTAATATGGGTACATGCATTGAGAAGTCAGATTTTAAAATTTATTTTTACTATGACTTCAAAGGAACTTTTTAAAAAACAAAATTCAATTATAAAAAGTTAAACCTACAGAAAAGTTCAAGGAATCATGTGTGAATCTGCCACGTAGATAGTGCAGATGATGTCATCTATTTTACATGTCACCTACTTGCCCACCAATACATCCCTTTGTTTACCTATAATAGGCTCTATGTACAATGAAAATAAATTGCAAGCATCACATTCGTCACCCCAAGCACATCAGCATGAATAAAAGTTCAGTGTTTATTTTTAGGTAAAGGTTACATGTGGTGGAATGCAGAAACGATAAACGCTCGTGTATTCTATTTAAAAGACCACTTTTCATTACATTTCTTTAGTTATTGTGTTGGGGTGCAGCATGAGCATGCCAAGGCACATTATGGCAGTCAAAGGACCACTCCCCAGGATCCCAGGGATTGAACTTAGGTTGTCAGGTTTGGTGATAAGCACCTCTGCCTGCTGAGCCATCTCATCGGCCTGACCATTGTATTTTTTTAAAATAATTTTTTAAAGATTTACTTATTTTATGTGCATGAATGTTTTGGTTGTGTGTATGTCTGTGCACCATCTAAAAGCCTGGTGCCCAAGGATCCCCTGGAACTGGAGTCATGGACAGTTATGGGCTGCCATGTGGGTGCTGGGAATTGAACCTAGGTCCTCTACAAGAACATGTGCCCTTAATCATCGAGCCATCTCCCCAGCCCTCCATTCGCTGTATTTTGACATCTGCTTTCGATATGTGCAACTCAAAATCCTATCAAGGTATTGAGAGCATTACTGGGCCCCCAAAATTTTTCATCAAATGACTTCTCAGTTAATCCTTAGTAGATGCGACACCTGCTTTGATTTTTTCCTAATAGACAAGCTTTGTCTATTCTAGAACGTCACAAACACAGAATAACATGGTATGCACCATTTGTCTACCCATTCAATAGAAAATTTGCTCAGCACCCACTCTCTGCCCACATACATGGGATGTCTTCACTGTAATGATCTGAAGGCCAAACGTGTTTCTAGACCTGGCTTGTGACCTTGTCAGCCCTCCAGATAGGTTCTTCCCAAGATCATCAACAGTTGGGCCTGCAGAGATTAGGCCCTGAGTCTGTCCCATCTGAGTCCAGGATTTCTTCCTGCCCACAGCTCTCCCATTTATTTTCATACTGGGGTTGGCAGCCTCTCACCAGCCCCATCCCACCCACTCACTTCCCACATCACGGTGTCATCCATTATCCAGGTGTATAGTGGGGGTGTCACAATCTCAACCCAGGCTGAGTTCAAGTGGGTAAAAGTGCAGTTGGGTAGGCAGCTGGAAGGAACTGGACAAGCAGAGGCAGTGGGAGGCCCTGCAGTCCTGTGAAAGGGTGGGGCGAGGGGTGGAGGATATGCAACAGCTGGAGAAGAAAGCCCAGGAGAGGAAACATGGCAAGCCCTGGGAGCAGTGAGGGCTAGACAACTAAACAGCATTTTCCTGGAGCTCCTGAGATTCTGGACATAATGTTCTGGCCCACCAAGAAGGACATCAAGACTGCCTTGGAGGTCCTCGCTCTTTTCCAGTGGGCCCTGAGTGCCTTTGTAATAAGTGAGTCTTCAACTACTCAGGGACATTCAACTTTATGGGCTTGCCTCGTATTGAAGGTTCTAGGGTGGTAGGATGTTCAATGTTCAAAATTTGTGTTGTTCTAGGCAAACTAGAAGAGTTGTTAATCCTGGTCCGTGGCCTCAGCCATCTGGGTGGGGTATTTGTGAGGTCGGTGTGACACATGGACATGGGCATGAACATGCATGTGTCTGTGCAGGGTTCTCTCTGTGTGTGTGTGTGTGTGTGTGTGTGTGTGTTTGCACATGCACATCTTGCTTTAGGTTTGCCTAGTGAGCACCACCAGGTCTACAGTGAAGTCTAAAGGCCACGCTATGGAATCATTGCAAAAATGTTCACTGAAGTCAGCCAAAGAGCAGGGTGTGGCTACAACCTCAGGAAATCAAGCAAGCTGTGATGAAAGAGTTGACTTTGACAGAGGGAATCTTTAGAAACCTATTGCCGAGAGGAATTGAACTATGTTTCCACAATTTTCAACATCTATACCCTTCATGAAAATTACATGTTGGTCATGGTGTTCTATATACTAGAGCCAACCATCACTGCAGGAAGGGGGGCTGAAAAATATTCTTGCAGGAACAGTAGTTCATGTGAATACTGCTAGGAGTCAAGGCTATGAATTAGGTGATCTTGTCAGAGCTCTGGGAATGAAGACTATAGGCAGGCCCTGAGAACATGACCCTAGTACAGTGGCATGCCGATGAAGAGGATAGTGGGCTTTTCCTACCTCAACCATCAGACTAGCCACAGAGTAGGAGGCCAAGGGGAGGTACCAGAACCATCTAATACTGATTGATGGGTGAGGGCAATCAGAACTGGAAGCAACCAGATAAAGGAATTCTTAAATATTACTTTGGCCCCCGTATTTTCACATGTATTATTTTATTTTAGCTGGTGCTAGCCTTACAAAGTAGAAGCTATTTTCATGTTAAAAAGCCATACTGATCGCTAAACATGTAATGCTCAATAATACAGAGTGTTAGCTAACATACACTGGCCTCTTTTTAAATGCCAAACACTAGTCTAGCCACCACATGTGACTAATAATTTGCATTGTGTAGATGAAGAGCTGAGTTCCATGTAGTAGAAGTCATTTGTCCAATATCCTAAGCTAGGCAGTGGAGGAGCTGGGCTGGTAGTGAGCACACAAGGGCTAACATTTTGCTTGAGAATTTCTTTCTTTGTCTTTTGCATCTGCTCACTGCTGGTTGGGAGTTTGGGTGTGGAGCTTGGTGTGCGCACTAGACTGGCAGTCTAGTGAAACTGTGTTCGTGCTCACACTAAATGCACCAAACAGGTTGGTAGGAGGCTCAGCTCACTGTGGACTTTTGTTCAAGTTGGTACAGACATTGCCAACTGTAACTGGCAAATGAGGCTGCAGGGGTTGCCCTAACATAGGAAGGGAAGTATTATCGTCTCTCGAGTGTACTGTCTTTCTACTCTCACCAGTCTTGGCTTGTTACTGTCTTTCCACCTTTCCATCATGGCGTCTGTGTTCCCACAAGACAGCAAAGTCCCCAAGGTCAAGGAACTGTGTTTGAATTTGGGAAGAATGACTATTCATTGAAGGTCTAGGAAGCTTGAACCTTTAGGGTGGCTCCTCTTTCCTTCTTCAGTCCAATCATGAATCACATGCTTCAGACATAGCTGTGTTAATTGTGTGCATGCATGGCCATAAATGATGGAGATTATAAATGCATATATAACACATACACATATGTATGCACATATATGCATATAGCTATGAGATATACATATAACATAGATGTTGGAAATAGTTTCTGAAGTCAAAGTAACAGTTCAGACTCTAACTCTGTTCATTATCTGGACAACCTTTAGTAAGTTACTTCTTGTTCTTCATAATATTTAGGGTATATTCATCAGGACACTCTAGGTGAAATCTGGTGGCTTAAGTGAAGATATGGTCATTTCTCGTTCACACTAAATGCACCAAACAGGTTGGTAGGAGTCTCAGCTCACGGTGGACTCTATTGATCAAGGTGGTATAGGCACCACCAATTACCCATGGAAAATGTAGCTTTAAGGGTTACCATAGACTAGAAAGGGGAAATGGAGACCCTATATGCAGTTCTAGTTACTGTTGATTTAAGTGATAAATAAGGCACAGTCTTATTTTGAATTTCCTTAATTATAAATGAGGTTGAGAAGGTTGAGAATCTTTTTGTATGTTCCTCAGAAATTAGGTTTTTTTTTTCTTTTTTTTTTGAGACAGGGTCTCAACTATAGCCCTGGTTGGCCTAGAATTTACTGGGTAGACCAGGCTGATACCAAACTTACCACCTGCTTCTGCCTCTCAAGTGCTGGGTTTACAATTGTGTGCCACCACGCCCAGCTTGAGTTGATTCTTGAGGGGCAAATAAGAAATTGGTGAAGAAGGGATGAGTCTTGGGGACAGTACATGGGCCCATGAAAACGCATGGATGAATGAGAATCTGGAGTAGTTAGAGGGCTGACGTGAGTAACTGAGATGGGACTGAGCTCAGACTTGGTACTTAATATACTTTTATGGAAGAAAGGAAGGAAGGACAGGGGAAGGAGGAACTGGAGGAGCAGGTGGGGGAGAATTACACTGAACACTGACAACTGTTTAAAGGAGTTTGGCTTTTTCTTGTGAGGTTATGTGGCCTAGGGTTTGGCACAGGGTGATGACATTAGGGTTGTGGTTTTGAAAGTCTGTTTGAGCTCTTGGGAGTAAACCAATGACAAGGAGGCAGGAAGGGAAACAGTGACAGCAGGTTTGTCAGGCTGTTGAGAGAGGGTGGTGATTTGAACCAGGCCCGTGGTGCTGGGGATGGAGAGAAGAAAGGCTAGGAGGGAGTCAATGCATAGAGCAGAATTAATACAATGTGAGGATAAAAAAATGCCAGTGAGAAAAAGGGAAAGCAAGATCCAGCCCACAGGTACCAGCATGGGCTGGCAGAGGGCAGGTGGTACAGAAAATGGTCCAGAACGGAGGAAATAAGGGTGAGTACAGGGAAAAAGTGGACCCCGAGGACCTCCTGAACTTCAGATTTGGTTCTGTACTGAAAAGACAGGTAGTGTGGGAAGAGCTCTTGGTACTGGTGACAAAAAATGTGGGCACCAAGCTGGCCCTTTTTCACCAACGGGCTGTGTGTGTGTGTGTGTGTGTGTGTGTGTGTGTGTGTGTGTGATCCTTCTCATCCCTCCAGTTCCTTTCCCTTGATAGGGCGCCATATCCATTTGGACTCCAAAGATCTTGCGAGAAGACTTCTGTAAGATCCCTGACAGGAGAGGAAAGACTGACATTTTGCAGATGTGGAGCTAAGGTTCGGTAATGGAAACATCGATAGAGGATTCATTCCATCACGAGGTGTTCCCCGAGCCACGCTCGCAAGATGTCTTTTGCTGTGCTTGGGTTTGAGCAAACCCTAAGAGAAATGAGGTGTCTTTTGTACTAGACCCATACTCTCTTTAATTATCCAAGAAGTTTTCTGTGGTTCTTGTCCAGAGGCTACAACTGCTGGCCTTTGCACTACCCATAGTTCTGTTCCCCAGTATCAGTCACTTTGTAATGTGCTGTCTTTTTAAAAATACTTCTGAATTTTACTATTTGGAATTTCTGAACACTGCTACTGTATGATGTAACAATTTTAGGCATTCTCTGTTGACTTCCCAACACAGGAAATGAGAATTGAGTTCTATATGATATGCTTGAATATATTTACCTCTTCCAAAGCTATTATTGCCTCTTCTCCTCCTCCGCTTCCTTCTCCTCCCCATCTCCCTCTTCTCTCCCCTCCTCCACCTGCTCTACCTCCTTCTTCTCCTTCTTCAAGACAGGGTCTCTACATAGCCCTGGCTCTCCTGGAACTCACTATGTAGATGAGGCTGGCCTAGAACTCATAAATCTGTCTGCCTCTGCGTTTCCATCACCAGGCCCCTTCCAAAATTCTTACAGTGCAGTTTTGGTTAAATGTCTGACTAGAATTAGGAAATAAGCATAACGATATTATATTTTCTTGTGTGATTTATTTTTTCTTGGAACTAATAATTGACTCATTTACATTTTAATTAACAATTTTAAAGATTTATTTTCATTATATAGTATGAATGTTTTGCCTGCCTGCATGCATGTATGTACACCATGTGCTTACCTGTTGGATCCTCTGGAACTGGGGACATGGATGGTTGTGAACACTGGAATGTGAACAGGGAATCAAGCTCAGGTCCTCTGCAAGAGCAACAAGTGCTTTTAACTGCTGAGTCATCTCTCCAGCTCCTAATTCTTTTCATTTCCTAGATCTCTTTTAGTTATTTTTAACTTGCCCACAAGCATTTCACACATGGTAATCTTTCAATATGTGCAAAGACATGAGGAATCTTTAATATTTCTCTCATGTTTTCTTTCCTTGAGGACAATATTGCTGGAACCCAGCATCTCCCTCTTACGGTGTGGCCTTATGCACAGCTGCTATTACCAGAATGCTTATGGCAACTTAGGCAAAGTTTAAGGCACTTACTCTTGGGATATGCAAACGTGAGGCTGAACTTGAATGTGGCTAAGGGTGGGTGTCTCTTTAAATGTGTACTCTAGGAGCCTTGCTTATTTACTTCCAGCCCTGCCCATGCTCAGTTTCCTCTTCTGTTGGCCCTTTTCCACCGCGGATTCTTTGACTTCTCCCTCATTTTGATGTAGCATGCCATCTAGTAGTATTCAGGAGAAAGGGCTTGGGAGACAAATTATCTGAGACCATATATCTGAAATTGGCTGTCCTCTCATCTGAACAACCATTTCACTGCATCTAGAATATTTCAGCTCTAGGTAATATAAGTACAGAAGTTCTCCAAATGACAGTAAGTTGTAAATACATGAATCATGAATACATTAGCCAGGCACAGCATCTTACAACTTTGGAAGCTGAAGCAGGAGGATTGCTATGAGTTGAGGCCAGCCTGGGCTGTCATACTGTATTGCGAGACTATCTCAGACCAACCAACCAACTGACAAGAATACATTTGATATACCTACTGTGTCAAACTCCACAGCTTAGTAACACAGCACATTGCCCCATGCTGGTTGTATAACATGGTATTGTGACTGACTTGAAGCTATGGCATGTTGCTGCTGGCCACCATACAACAGAATGGTACCATATATTGTGAGCCCAGGAAAAGAGAAAAATTCAGTTTTTGCTGGATTTCTGCTGTTTTTCCACTGCCAAAAGGTACAAAACATTGTAAGTTAAATTGTTATAAGTTGAGACCCACCTGTATCTGAGTCCAGAATACTTTTTTATTCTTTTCTCATACAGTACATCCTGACCACCATTATCCCTCCCTCCACTCCTCCCAGTCCTCCTCCTGCACCTCCCCTCTACCCCAGATCCACGCCTCCATTTCCTTTCAGAAAAGAGCAGGCCTCCCAGGGACATCAACCAAAGATGACCTAACAACTTATGATAAGAATGGGCACCATCAAGGCTGGACGTGGCAACCCAGTATGAGGAAGAGTCTCAAAAGCAGGCAAAAGAATCAGAGACTCTCACTTTTAGGAGTCCCAAAAGAATATCGAGCTATACAACCATAACATATATGCCAGAGGACCTAGCACAGACCCTCGCAGGCTCTGTGAATCCAGAATCTTGTTTGGTTCAGTTTTTTTCAGAGAATAATTCTTCCATTAATGATTTGCATAGAGGAGAGAAGACATAGTATTCTAGTTTCTTGTCAGCAATCCATCCATGCTTCTGCTGTTTGAGCCTGGGCTTCATCCCTGCCTCTTTTGATGCCTGGTCCTCCAGATTCTGAGTCTTTCCTGACTTTTCCAAAGAAAGCAAACTTCCTGTAGGCATCACCATTGCAGGTGCTTAGAGACCAGCTTGCCGCTTTCTAAGCCTGTTGTGTCTCCCTGCATCCGCTTTATGAACACACTTTACTGATACCGCATCTACTGTTGGCATAGTTCAGACTCTTCTTCTCTTTGTGTACCTACATTCCTAAACTATTTCAATCATTTTCATGAGACTCCAATAAGAAGTCAAGACAAAATATGTTAGTGTGTTCAATTAGAAGTTTTTTTTTGTCTTTCTAACCTTTGTTTTGGCCCATTTCCCACATTATCTTACTCTTGGCTGCTTATGTTTCCAGTGTAATTCTAAGTGGATGTGGCACCCGTGGCTCTTTAGTCATTCTTTCCTGTCTTGCTTCAGCTGAGCACAGTCCCTTATCTTATTATACTTTGTTCCTTGCTTTGTGTACTTCCAACCTGGTGAAGGTAGGTGTTAGCTTTCTCTGGCATCTCCTCCACTGATACTTTACAGCAATGGCTCTCCACCTTCCTAACGCTGCAACCCCTTAATATGGTTCCTCATATTGTGGTCACCCCCAAGCATAAAAATATTTTTGCTGCTACTTCATAACTGTAATTTTGCTACTGTTATGAATGGTAATGTAAATATCTGATATTTGACCCCCAAAGGGGTCACCAATCACAGGTTGAGAACCACTACCTTATGTGGAAGACGTTGAGAAGAAAATGTAAGTCATCAGAAATTATTCTAAGAGTTCAAATATCCAGTGGCCATCAGTAGCTCCCCGTCCTTACCTACACCATATACACAATGCTGGGGCAGGCTTCGGGGGTGGATTCCATGGGAAGCACAGCTATGAGGAACACATTTGTCTTTGAGACCCAAATCAGGTTGAGAAGGTCCAGGGGCACATGGACATGTGGGCCATCTGTAAGTGGAAGTGTAACTGTTGAGTGGGCCTTGGTCAGAGTGTGCGTGACTTTGGGGTAGATGGAACTCAGTGGGGGTACTGTGGGTGTGAGGGATTGTTCACAATTCATTGACGTTGGGCTGGGGTCTTTCTAGTAACCACTGTGATCCTTGTCAACCTCTACTTGGTGGTATTCACATCGTACTGGCCTTTCACTGTGCTGATGCTCATCTGGCTGGCTTTTGACTGGAAGACTCCGGAGCGAGGTAAGTGCCTGGTGGGATGTGTTGCCGTATGTTCCTCTTGCTACTCTTCTAATCCTGGGAGGCTCTGGGCAGTTCCCAATCAGTCTTTCAGCCTGTCCCTCCCTGGGCTAAGAAAGCTGATGGAAGTGCTCCTTTTAAGGTCTTGGAAAAACCCATTTTGGAGCTGGAGTTGGTAAGAGGAAGAAGGGGGTGGGGGTGGGTAACGGAGCAGAGGCTGGGCCCATTCTAAGTTGTTCTTGATATGCCCATTCTAGTTGCCATGTAAGAGGGCAGGAAAAGGTTAGAGGACCCCATGGTATCCCCAAAGGAGTCCAGAGGAGAGCGGGGGTGGAAAGAGCTTGTCTGTGTTTTCAGGGGGCCGTCGTTTCCGCTGTGTGAGGAGGTGGCGTCTGTGGAAACACTACTGCAATTACTTCCCAATCAAGGTGAGCCTGGGATAGCATTGGATTGGGATTAGAGTACAGGGTGTAACCACATGGGGGCCTGGGAAAACAATGACCCCTGGAGATGCGCATTGCCCAACCTGCATGGCTGGAATTCATGAGTTCCAGTTCTCTAGCCAAAAGAGGAGTTTCCCTCTTGGTCTTTAGCTCTCCTGTGTTGACCTTCCTCTACAGATTTTGAAGACGCATGATATTTCCACCAGCCACAACTACATCCTTGCCTGCCATCCTCATGGGCTCATGGCCCATTCATGCTTTGGTCACTTTGCCACTGACACATCAGGCTTCTCCAAGATCTTTCCTGGCATCACTCCTTACATACTCACACTAGGAGCCTTTTTCTGGGTGCCTTTCTTCAGAGACTATGTGATGTCTACAGGTGAGTGGCTTCTGGGGCATGCAGCCACATAGATGGCTACCCTAAGGAGAACCAGGGCATGTGTAAGAGCAGCTTCAAAGCTGGGATTTTTTTTCAGATGCTTACCAGCTCCCCAGAACCACAGGCTGGAGAAGATGCTCCTTGCTTCGCTGCTCCTTGTAGAGGGGAGTGGGGAAGAATAGTTTGCAGGGGTGGGAGTAACCAAGCACCTTTGACTTTTTCTGCCCACCAGGGGCCTGCTCTGTGAGCCAATCCTCCATAGACTTTCTGCTCACCCAGAAGGGCACAGGCAACATGCTTGTCGTGGTGGTTGGTGGCCTGGCTGAATGCAAACACAGCACGCCAGGCTCTACCACCCTGGTCTTGAAGAATCGGTATGGTTTTGTGCGCATGGCCCTTCGACATGGGTAAGGACAGCTGCTGGGACATAGGGGTGGGATGGGGTGGGGAGGATGTTCAAAAGCCCATCAGGGAAGAACACCAGGCTTTGCAGTAGTTAAAGAAAAAGAAGCATGCAAACAATTGTGAATAAATAGAGCCATCATTAAAATATTGGTGTGTGTGTGTGTCTGTGTGTCTCTCTGTGTGTGTATGCACGCATGCATGCACACATGCTTGTCCATGAGTCCCTGCATGTGGAGGGCAGAGATCAATTTGTGTATTTATTGCTCCTCAGGCTCAGTCCACCTTCTTTTTAGAGCCAGGGTCTGTCACTGGCCTGGAATTTACCTGGCAGAGTAGGCTTAATCGGCGAGCCTTAGCGATCCACCCACCTCCATCTCCCTGGCATGCCCAGCATGCCACCACACCTGGCTTTTTTTCTTTGAGTGTAGGTTCTGGCCATTGAACTCAGGTCCTCATGCCTGCATGGAAAGCACCTTACAAACTGAGCTAGTACCCCAGCTTCTATATATAAATGTTATTCAATTTTGTCAGTTCAAAATAAAGAAAAGGGCAGAGGGAAAGCAAACCACCTATGGGTTCGAAGAGAGCTGGAGGGGGTACTGTCCAGGCCTTGTGGTAGCCTTAGCCTCTCATTAAGACCAGTCTCTCTACAAAAGGACTGTGGTTGCACCTTAGAGCAGAAAAGGCCACACTTCTTAACATGTGGGCTGAGGGGAAAAAACCAAATGAAATGGCCTTTGGGTGTTATCTGACAGTGGTTCAGATTTGGGCATTCCAAGGGATCACTGGGCTTTCAGAAGCTACTGTTTCATCCCTAAAGGCAGCCTGGCCTAGGCCATGGGACAATGGAGTCAGTTGACACCTTGGTACAGCTGGATTTGAGGTCTAGGGGGCCTGTAGGCAGACCCAGGAGATACTGATGTTCAGCATGTCATCTTCAGCAGGGTCCCTATCTTTCTGCATATTCAAGGACTTGCTTTTTTTCTGCAGGGTGTCTCTAATCCCTGCTTATGGCTTTGGAGAGACGGACCTCTATGACCAGCACATTTTTACTCCTGGGGGCTATATCAATCGCTTTCAGAATTGGTTCCAGAAGATGGTACACATCTACCCCTGTGCTTTCTATGGGCGTGGCTTTACCAAGAACTCTTGGGGCCTTCTGCCATATTCTCAGCCAGTAACCACTGTTGGTGAGTAGGCCCTTTTATTGGAAGCCTTGGTTTAAGTTCTAGGATTCACTTCTGTGACTGAACCTCAGAATCCTGACTATGGTCGGAGGCAGGGAGGCTGGCTAGGATGGGTGCTGAGCAGAGGAGTGAGGGTGGAGAGAAGCTGAGCTCCAGGATGAGGGCTGTCCTGTGGAGTAAACTATTCTGATGCTTTTCTCTTTCCCTTTTCCATTCTCTTTGGCAGTCGGCGAACCTCTACCACTGCCCAAGATTGAGAATCCGAGTCGGGAGATTGTGGCCAAATACCACACACTCTATATTGATGCTCTCCGCAAATTGTTTGATCAACATAAGACCAAGTTTGGCATCTCAGAGACCCAGGAGCTGGTGATAGTTTGAAAGACATTCCCCTGGCTGGATGGTGTGGAACTGGCCAGTGTGCACCTATGCAGCTTCACGTGTGACTGGAGCAGTCCTCACTGAAGGGAGGTGGGGGTGTGTCCATTCGGTTGTTTTCTGTCTCCATCCTTTTCCACTTCCATCTCTTTCTCCTTGTTTTTTTTCCCTTTTCCGCTGAGACAGAGAAGACCCTAGGCTTTACTGAAGTCACTGGAGGTTGCTCTGAGCAAACTTGGGATAGAATAAACAGCCCATCTCTGGTACTGTGTGCTCCAGCTAGTTTGTTTGGAGGACTCTAGGACCTTGTGTGTCTGTCATTCTCGAGGACTGGGCACCTCATGAGCCAGGGGACATTGGGTTCAGAGAGCAACACACTCAGGACCTGTGATTTTTAGGGGCAATCCATCACTTCTTATCTGTTTCTTCAACTCTAAAATGGGACTCATAATCCTTCCTCTGCTCACCGCAAAGGCTGCTGGCAAGTTTCAATGTTACTTACTGCATGTTACATGCAAACTGGAGAGCTACACAAAATTTTTCTCCTCCAGTCATGTAATCCATTTCCTATCCCTAAACGATTTCCTAAAGTTGATGGTGTCTCGCTTTCTAAAAGAAAGTACAGGGCAGTATTTTGAAAGGTTAATTAATTGATATCCCTTGTTGACTCTTGTCTATACCTACTTTCCACCCTATAAAGCTATACAGGAATGGTCAATGGTTTAGATCTAATTTTCCCATTTCCACCCAGGAAACTTTCCTGCACTACCCCAGCCCTATTAACTCCACTCTTTGTTTGATAATCAAATGGGATGCCTGGCTTCCAGCAGCTACGAAGAACTTGCTTTCTGAGTTTCTGAGTGGCAAGTCTCTCACACTCTTAGCCCAGCGGTTGTTGTAACTACATATTACACAATTTGGTGCACAGACCCTCTTAGATGGTTGTCATCTGGTCCAATCATTTTCCTGTATTAAGTTTGTCAAGTTGGTTTAAGCCAACCTGTGTACTTACTACAGTGTGACATTCCTGCTCTGTCTTAAATGCCTAGCCCATGTGGTTGTACACTGTATTACAGAAGTGTGGTCATCTGCTGTGGTCTTTTCTGTCTGTGCTGTTTCTTGTGCCAGAGGTTCTACTTTCCTTGAGTTTCTCTTCTATACAGTGTCTTTTTTTCTCTTTCTTTTTGGTGCTGAGCATCAAACCCAGGTCCTGACACTAAAGATAGTCTACCACTGTGTGACATCCCAAGGTGTTCTTAAATTTTCTAGGCTTCTGCGACTGAAACCCACTTTCCAAAGCAGCCAGAGGACCAACCTAGGTATTATTATCATCTGACCACTGCAGGCTCAGGTTCATCCACATTACTTGGGGGTCAACATTTTCCACAACAGGACAGAGGCTGCTGGGATTGGGAAAAGTTCCATCTACTATTCTGAGCTACCTGTTACTGGCTGTCTGTTCTTGGGATCTCCTTCCTTAAAATAGCTTCCAAAGGGTTTCTCCAGCAAACAGCATGGGGCCAGGCAGTAGAGGCAGCATGGCAGAGTGGAACGCACACCAGGGAAAGAGCCAGGCTGAGACCCTTACTAGTTGAGTGGTCTTGGAGGAGCTACTTAACATCCTTGGGCACTAGTTTTGTCTGCAAAAGGAGCCAATTTGTGTATTAATGAGGAGCTGAAGGTTGGATCTCTCCAAGATGTTTTGGGCAAGGTTTGAGATGTAGAAGCCACGTTTTCAAGTTAAAGGCGGTCCCATGCTGTGTGCTCTTGTCCTGTGACAATATGCCTTCTGGCAAGACCTCAAGCCAAGGTAAATGAGCTGGAGATGCATAGTTTGGTGCAAAGAGAGCAAGTGGAATGCACTGTTAAGAATCTTAGACTAGTTTCCTTCTGGTGCTCTCATCAAAATGGGTTTCTTGAGCCTTCCCCAGAGCTCATGTGTACTGGCGTCACTTATGAAGAAGCATGTGACATGCAGGAAGAGCTCAAGCTGATTTCAAGAGTGGGGAGGGGAGCACTTTATTTGCAAAGAATAAACCGTTAATTTACACAAACTTACATCCCTATTTATATACATTATATATAGTTTATATACACAGTATCTCACACAGGATGCTGACTCCCCAAAGCAGCATTGGCCTGTTCCAGGCCATTCTCACAACAAATTTCCCTCACCCCCTTCTCAGCTGGAAGCTTTTTGAATAAAGAAACACACTTCACCCCCTCCTAGAAAGAGCCCTGAAGTGAATTAAAAAACAAATCAGGTTCTGTGGTGCACATGGCCTAGGGAGACCCCAGGCAAGGGTGGGAACTCAGGCAACACTAGGGAGGCCTAAAAACTGCCTGGCTCTGAGTCAGTCCAGAGTCTTCCAGCCCAGAGGCAGGAGCTGCACAAATGCCTTGGGGTAGTGTGTATGAGGAGGTGAGCTCCGATGAAGACTGCGGCCACACTCCCTGCCTGGCCAGGCTCCTGAAGGGAGACAAGCCCTTCTAGCCTTGAGTCTGTGGGTGTATGAAAGAGGAGGCCCCATGGGAACTGCTGCATCTGGAGGTGGGACCTGCTCACTGTCCCGGGCAGGCCATTTTTCCTGTCTGAGCATCACTTTCACACAAGTAACAGGATGGGATGTAGGTTGGGCTGTATTCCCACTAAGAGCCTTTCTAGGTCAAATTTTCTCTAGATCTGTTTGCATCTACTAGAACATGCATAAAACAAAGCACTCACATGAGGATCAAAGTTCTTGCTTACCTCTAGGGTCCTTAGCTCTTGTTTCCTAAGAACCAGTAGCCAAATAACATTCAGCAGTCACATTTTGTGCCAACTTGGCTTCTGAAGCTCAGGCAGCTGGTAGAGGCTCCTGCCATTCAAACCTGTCATCTGCTTACTCAAACATGTCCCATTCTCTCTGCTAGCTTTGGGGTCACTTCACATCCTAACAATTCCAACTGTAAATCTCTATCCCTATTCTTCTATCAGTAAATGCTGCACCACTTCGCCAATGGCCAAAGCACAGTAGGCCTCCCCACTCTCTACTATTTCCTCCCCAGCCCTCTTCTCCTAGGGCTCCTTGTGAGGGGTTCGGATGAGCAGCCCAATTCTCCTATGATCTGCACGCACAGAGTGCGATGGGGTTGGCATGTCCTACAGGGGCACAGTTAGGAAACTCATTTCCTCCCAGCCATGGGCTTTAGAAGTGTCTTAGCAGGTCCCCCCCCCACATTCTTGAGAGACTCTGGCAACATCAAGGTCTTTGTAATATGGCAGAAGGAGAGAAGGAGTCACACTTAGCTATAGGAAGCAGACTGGCTCCCAGAACTTGTGTGTAGGGTTAGAAATGGAAGTCTTGTCCCCCATGGCAGCTCCTCATTGGATGACAGCTGCTTTTATCAGATGGGTGAAAGATCTTGAAGGCTACCTGCTCTGTGGGACCCAGAGCTCGAATGGAAGATTCTTCTCAAGACAAGAATTCTTAAGATTGATCACTGGGGCTGTTTCCCAAGAAAACACCCAAGTCTTCTCCCACAGAACCCCTGGCAGCCAAGAAAACAGGCAGTACCGTCAAGTGATAAAAATTGAAGATTGTTAAGTTTCTCCCTAGGACCCCCCCAATGATGTCAGTTCCATACAATCACCTTTATTTGTTCTTCCTGGACCCCAAATTCCACACAGTGCTGTGGTAAGGGACTAGTTTGGGAGTCACCTCACTAAAGGCTCAAGTCTATGACTTACACTGGGTGAGATCTTAGTCAAGGCCCTTTACCTCCCCAGCCTTACCTATATAATATAACTCTGATATTCTCTATCCTGCCTTCTTCAAAGGAAATAATAAAAGAGGAAGTAATCTTCAAATACTAAGGAGAGGGTTTGATAGTTCCTGCTGCCCCTGCTGATTGTTCAAGGCCTTCAGGGTCAGATGCAGGTCTAAAGTTTACCTCAGCTGGAAGGCTGCCATTAGACAAAGCCCAACCACCTCCTGCCCTGACCCTTGAAGGACCAAGCAATGTGGCTACTTGGAAATGGAGGCACACCTGAGAAACCTGTTGTTCTTGATGGCATTCAGGGATGTATTTTCCATCTCTTCAGAAAGAAATACATTTCAGGAGCATGAGGAGCAGGCTGGACAAGGCTGACCCCCCCCACTTTGGGCTGCACCTGACACCCAGAAGCCAGGCAATGGGAAAGAAATTGTATGAATAATCCTAGCGTAGGACCATGCCGGAAAATTGGTGGAGGTGCCTTTGGATCTGAACTAGGGGTCAGGGCCCTGCCCAATAGTCAGACAGGTTTCTGTGGAGGCTGTCTCTAGGAGAGCAGCACAGACCTCTATGGTGACAGTAATCTGCTTCTGAAGGAAGACTGGGCCATCAGCTGCTGCTCTTTCAGATGAAATCACTGACCTAATGATTACTTGGATTGACCGATTGATCACTGGGGTTGCAACGAACATGAACAAATCTCCCTGCTTTCCCATTCCTATTTCTCCCCCTTTCTGGGCAAGGTAGAAAAACCCTGCTTGCTAATGTCCAAGGGAGTCTGGGGTTTGGGAATTTAGAAGTCTACCATGGTAGTAACTTTCGAGAGCCACTGATTTTCAAACTCTAAGGGGCCTTTGGAGGTTATCCAGTTTAACCATCTGCTCCCAGACACAATTTTGTTAGAATTAGATGAATAATTGTATTGCTTAATCAATGGGAAATTCTTTGTGTCCAGATAATTTAAAGAATACACCAGACTCATGAGAGATGGGTCCCACATGAGGTACCTGTCTCAGACAGAGGTAGGCACTGTGGAGAGAGAAGATAGGACTTCTAGTCAGTCTGGGGAGGGCGACAGGTGGGAAGACTCCAGGTAGTTTTCGGAGAGTGGAACAGAGCTGTAAACAAAGTGAGACATGCGCAGCCCCAAGTATCGGGCTCTTACATAGTTGGGGTGTGGCCATGCCTGCAATGATCCCAAGGCAGAGCAAAGTTCCCAGCTCTGGAGTCCAGCAAGCTGCCACAGTGTACCTCTCAGCCTGAGTTGGAAGAGTTGTTTGAGCCTCTTGTAGGTCATAGTGCAATACAGCAAGAATGCCTCCTCTGCCAAGGATGCTTGCTTGGCAGCTAATTGCCCGGGTCTCTGCCACAGGCACTTGCCTTCTTCTGACCTGATCCTCTCCTTAAGTTGCAACCTGATGCCACCCCCAGCCAAGAGAGAAGCAGCAGCCCCCTTGGAGTCAGAGGGTCACCCCTAGAATCTGGAGTGCACCTTTGGTTTTTGTAGCCTACTGTCTTGGATCTCCAGTTTAGTGCAACAAATGACAAATCTGATGAGGGACCTAAGGGTTGAGGAGTCACCATAAGCCAGCCAGCAGGGAGCCTAAGGAGGTTCTGCTTCTTGAAAACACTGGGGCTCCATCAACTGTCCTGGCAACTCAAGGTCATTCTGGGAAGTCGCACAGGCCTTGTCATCCTGGAGTCACTGGGGAATAAATAGCACTGGGGCATTTCTCTCTGTGGCTGCAATGCCAATATACCTCACTCCACAGCAGCACTTAGAGGTTCTGGGAGTCCTGGCTCCCAAACCTGGGGCAGGGGCATGGGACAGGAAGGAATGGGAGAATCTAGGATGCAGGGGCTTCGCCCAGCCTGATGGCCCCAAAGAAGGTGGTGTGCTTGCTCATATTGATAGAGATGTCGGCGTGCACCATCTTCACGGCAATTTTCTGCCTGGCCTTGAGGAGGCACACGCCTGCAGTATAGCAAGTGTTGTAGTTGGTCTTTCCTGTCTCAATGCTGCGGGTGCACTGCAGGAAGGGCTTCTCATCCACCACCACCTCGTAGCTGGCAAAGTCAGTGAAGTTGATGTAGTACACCTGGGTGAGAGGCAACGAGAAGGGATTGGGGGAGAGAGGAAAAAGAGGGTGGGGGCCCTCCCCTGCTGAGCAGATAAAACCTCCTCAGATGAGCTGCGACTCTACCCTGCGCAGGGGGGCGGTGCTACCCGAAAATGTGCCAGTTGGTCAACAGGAACAGCAGGGTGACTGTTTAGGAGAGCGCTTAAAATCTGTGATGCCTGAGGGAGCTCACAGTAATGACTTCCCATTTCTCCGCTTGTGAACAGAAACTTCCTGAGCTTGCAACACCCGCTCCGGTATTGCACTCGTCTCCCGATTCAGCGCACCTTGGCCCTCCCACTGGCTGGCTGGAGAAGCAGGTCCTGAGCGACAGAGAGCCAGCCAGCTCACACAAATGAGATAGCAGATGCAAATCCTAGTCTCCTAACTTCATTCTCAGGCCAAGGAGGAAGTGCCAACCTATGGCCTGCTCTCATGGAGACTTTCTTAGCTCACACGGGCTATTCCTAATCCTCCCCTGGGTCCAGAAATTTACTTTCCATCCTCCATTACCTTTTGTCGGCACATCCCACCCTGAGCTTTGATTTTTCACCACTACCAAATGGAATTCAGTTCACAGGATATGGGGGTTATGCCCACAAGCTGTAGAGGAGTGGGGACCTTCCTTTATCTGACACCTTAAATTACTTCATCAAAATGACTCCGGAAGCTCTTTGACTGGAAACTGTATTTAAGTGCCACACTCTCGGGCCAGGACCAAGCTATGTCAGGACACATTGTGTTCCTGGCAGGTGTTTGTTAACCCAACTTCTCTGGTGACTTCCTCTTGAGAGCCATATGTTGGCTCCTCAGTCCTGTTTATCTGCCGGCTTCCTGCCTGCCTCCCAGGAACCCTGACCTGCAGGCTTATCTACTCCTTCTAGCTCTGAGGAGAGCCCTGATGCAGGCACACAACCAGGGATGGAAATGAATGGCCACTGGCAGACCTGTGGGGAGTGGGCCCAGGGCAGGAAAAGGACAAAAGTGGAGGGGAGAAAGGTCTGGGACAATGACATCAAGAAGGAGGCAAGAACAACAGAAAGAGACAGAAACAAATGGGAGAAAGAGGAAGGAAAGACAGTCAGAAATCTTTTTGAGGTAGAGAGAAGGTCCGCAGGAGTACTGCTCATTGTCATGCCCAAGCTAGCAGTGCTGTGTGGAGGGAGGGGTCTCAACAGCTCTGGGACTTAGTTTCAAAAACTCAGAGCAAGGACGGGTAAGGCTGTGGAACTAAACAACTCAGAGGGGAAACCAGGGCCTGGGGCAGGATATGGGAGGGGTCTCTTTACAGTTTTTCAGTCATATTTTGCTAGGGAAAAAATGAAACAGGTTCCCTGGGTCTTTCCTCTCGTCAGCTCCCTCCCAGTGTGGAATCCACCACCCCTTTCACCAGCAAAGCAGGAAGTTAGCCATTGGATGGTCTTGGCTTGCTCCACAGTGCCCCAGGTGGCCTGCACCAGATCTGCACCCTGGCTATAAGAAGAGTTAGGCCTAAGACCGTACTCACTTCTACCTGACTATAGATGAAGTAGGTGCCGTCCACCAGTACCTCCAGCTCCCCGCTGCGGGGATGTAGTTTAAACACCTTGGGGTTCATAGTGATGCGAGACCAGTCATTGAGCACTCCACCTGAAAGATCTCAGTATGAGAGAAGGGCAGTCACTCAGTACATGTCAAGATAATCTGGGCAACAGAAACAAATAAATACCAAGCAGTACCACTCCCCCATTCCCTGCCAACCCTATCTAGCCCCGGTGACCATAAGTTTCAAGGGCCAAGCTTTAAGAAGAACATTTGTAGGCAGGAGAGGTGTACTGTTTGTAAAGTAGCTTCTAGGCCTGCCTCAGGACCTCCGGATCTGCACACCCGTCTTTATCCTTGCATTCTCGACCTTTGCATCAGCAAGGCTCTGTATCTTCTAGCTGGACTCTGAGATGGTGATGGTGCAAGAGGAGAGTAAGCACAGAACCAGATTTTCTTTGTTGTTATGGTGACTGCACAGGCAAAATCCAGACGCTGTGTGGCAGGCTAAGTCTTAGTATTCAATTTCACTTTCCTAGCAATATCACCCAAATTCCTCTCTTGTCTCAGAGGTTCGTGTGTTTTTACCTTCTTAATAGATTCTTTTCTATGGCTCCTCCACCACCCACTCCTTTCTGGGAAGCCTCCCGAGGGCACCAGGAAACCACTTAATCAAATGATCCATCTGTCTGGAGAACTAGCCAGTGGTAGTTGGGTATCGGGGTGATCGCTCACATTCCAAGGCAGCTAGGGATTGTAACCACTAGTAAACAGGCCCCAGAGGTGAGGGAGAGCTTCACCATACTCAGGGATAACTTGCCAGGTTGCAGTGGACCAGCTAGGAGGATATGGGAAGGTGCCTAGGAGATGAGGCACCCTTGGCAAAGCATCTTTTCATATCCCTAATTCAGTTGGGGACCCAAGCATGGGAGGATAGAGGAATATTTCTCTTTCCATCCTGCACATAGAAAGATGTTCCTTCCCAACCACAAGAAGAGGCAACCTAAGCTCACAGGGGCCTTTTCTTTCAGCCATTTGTTCTTCACATAAAAATGCTATGATTTAAACATCCATCCTTGACCAGTCTCAGAAGGTCTGCCTCTCTGGAGTATGAGGGAAAAGGAGGCCATCTGGGTTAGCAGTAGGTTCCAGTTCTAGTATGTCTATGGACTTCTCTGTCTAGTAGCCTCTCACCGCTGCCTTCCTCACTTCTGGTGGCCAACTTCTCTGTCTAGTAGCCTCTCACCGCTGCCTTCCTCACTTCTGGTGGCCAACTTCTCTGTCTAGCAGCCTCTCACCACTGCCTTCCTCACTTCTGGCGGCCAGTGTAAACTACGACTTGGAATTAGCCCAGAGGGACTGGAAATTGTCTTGCTCTGTTATGATAGTGGGAGCAAAATGAGTGGCTTCTGCCATAGAATGAGCATTAAGGCCACCACTTAGATACCCAAACAAATCTGGTTCCTGTCTGACCATGTTCTTCCAGATGGATGATGATTATGGCCACCAAGGACCCTGGTCCCAGAGAGCTTGAGCCTCTGCAGGGCTCCTAGGGGTTTTCTCTTACTCTGCTCCTATTTGTATTTGTGAGGCTATTAGGCTGGGGTGGTGGTTTGAATAGGAATGACCCCCATAGACTCCTGTGTTTGAATGCTTGGCCCATGCGGAGTGGCACTATTAGAAGATGTAGCCTTGTTGGAGTAGATGTGCCTTGTTGGAGAAAGTGTGTCATTGCGGAGGTGGGCCTTGAGGTCTCATATGCTCAAGCTATGCCCAGTGTGGAAGATAGTCTCTTTCTGCTGCCTGTGGATCAAGATACAGAATTTTCAGCTTCTTCTCCAGCATCATGTCTGCCTGCACACTGCCATGCTTCTTGCCATGATGATAATGGACTAAATCTCTGAAACAGTAAGCTAGCCCCAATGAAATGTTTTCCTCTATAAGAGTTGCTGAGGTCATGCATGGTGTCTCTTCACAGCAATAGACACTCTTAACTAAGATAGCTGGGTATTCACATGGCAGTCAAAGGAGTAGCTGAGTCTGATGATTAGGGGAACTCAGCACAGACAGGTGAGGACTGACTGCATTCTTAGAAGCTGTCCTCATGTAGCAGGTTTTGTAGCCTTTATTTACTGTTTCTGCTCACAACCCCTCCCTTCCACGCCAAGCTCTGTAAGCATCTGGCATCTTGGCTGGCTTGTTGTTTCCCAAGACTCCTGGGGGTTCATGCATTTTAGGCTTTGGGCACCCTGGAGACTGGACATTATTTCAAAGCACTGTTCTTTAATGAATGTTCATGTCTCTTTGGGGGAAGAAAATGAACCTAATCATTCAGTGGAGTGTACACACACACACACACACACACACACATCACTGAAGTAGCATAGCACAGTGCCAAGAGTCAGAAAGATGTGGTTTGGAATCTCATCTCCTAACTTAGCTACAAAATATTGGACCAGTTAATTAAGTTCTCTGAGCTTTTGTTTCTGTGTCTGTAAAAGAAGGGAGAATTGCAATACCCACATCATAGGGTGGTTGTGAAAGTTAAATGAAACAAAAGACAAAACATTTGGGAATTCTAGAGTGCCATGCAAACAGAAGGCGGCATGCTCATGCTTCATTTCGGTATTTCTAGTCTCTCTGGGACTCTGTTTCCCCATCTCATAAGTGAAGGGATAACATGAAATCATCATTTCTTGGCCCCACTGACATGTTTGCACTTTTGATAGACACTAGAGTCTCACATTTGCTAGAGACTAACATATCCCCTTCTCTGAGAGAAACACCCTTTCCACCCATTTTCTGTATAGAGCAATAAGATAAAATAATCTATTTAATATAGTTCTACATTCCTTAGTTTGCACTTATGAAAATGCTTATATATATTCCATCGTGACTCTGACATAGCCATCAAGACAACTTAGGTAGATGATGTCCCCATATTCAGATCCCACATTAGTGGATTCTAAGTGCAATCTAGAGCCTGAGGATGCAGTCCAATGGCAGTGCACTTGGCTACCATTCACAAGGTCCTGGGTTTCCCCCCTTGCACTGCAAAAGCAAAACTAAACGCAATTTGGGTGCATCAACTTGTCTTGGTGCAAGCAGTTACTTATGACAGCCAGTAGAGGGCACGATAGAGTAGGAAATGCCCTTCTGTGCCAAGGATACTCAGGGACTTGGGAGGAGCTAGGCTGGCTGATTATTCGGAGGCTGGGAATGAGGGAAGGGAGAAACTCCTGGTAGGGAGAGAGACTACTTTGATTCTTACCATTCTTGACTTGAATTGCTGACCCTTGGCCCTGCAGATGCACCACAGCTGGCTGGGAGGATGAGAAGAAGAGAGTCACTGTGGTGGCTGCTTGCTATGTCATGCAGTCCCGTACTGTTACCTCTGGCTTCTAGATCCCTCTGTGTCCCAGTTCTGATCCATTTCCTCTGTTTTGAGATATTAGCAGCTGTATTTCTCAGGGAAAAATAGTAGGACTCTGAGCTCTACGTGACCCTTCAGCCAAATGTGATGCCTCAGAGTGTTATTTCCTCAACTGTAAAATGGGAATTAAAAGACTCTCTGTCTGGCCACTCTCACAAGGGCATCTGCAGTTCTAATCAGTTGCTGAATATAAAATTGCCCACAAAGCCATCAAGGACTGTACTACTGTACAGATTTATCATTGTGGCCAAATAACAGTAGTGAGGGTGGTTGCTGGGAGGAGACAAGGCCAGGCTAGGCAGTAGAACTTGCCAAAAGAGACAGATTGGGAGGCTCAAAGACTAGGAAGGAACCTTTCAGGCTATTAAGAGGGAAGCCCAGGGAAGCCTAGAGCTAGTTGGCTGCTTTTCAAGGGCAAACTCTTAAACTTCTCAGCTCCAGAGTCCAGGCAGTCTGAGTGCCTTTCAGGTATCTGGGGTGGCTTGGAAGCCAGAGGCCTAGGTGTACAGGTAGGTAATTTCCATAGACTATTGAACGTGGCTGTAGTGACCCTCTGTCACTCATGGAGTGAGTAGAACGGTCCAGGCAAGACTGTCTTCCCTTAGCTAAAGGCACATCCTTGGGGCAAAGCTTTTCAATTCAGACCTTGGCAGTGGCTGCCAGGGAAAACCTTGGAACCTCCAGGGCAATGTAACATAAAGCCTCATGGAATTTCATAGGGAGAAGACTCCAAGGTGACCCCAAACCTGAGGCCATCCCTCCTCCCCAGAAAGACAGTGATCCCCAGCCAACCTGGTTTTCTCGAGTTCCAGTTTTATCAGCAGCACCTGCAAAATAGAACAGGGCAGTCAGTGCCAGGCTCTTTTCCCCCACTCGCTCTCTCAGTTCTGCAGCCAGGGGGCAGGACCAGGATTCCCATAGCCATCCCTGGAGGAATTTTCTTCTCCAGGCCCACAGCTCAGGAAGTCACAGCACAACGTGGGGCCTGTCAATGGGAGAGAATATCCTCTCCTTCCTTTTCTTGCCCCTGACCCTTATCTTCAGAGGGTCTACATCTCAGCAGCGAAGTTGGTCTCTAGCCAATACCGGCCCAAGGTAAGTCCCACTGTGCACCCACGGTGAACAACAAGAGGCTATGCTATGCCTGTAATTGTGTGTCCCCAAGACAATGGCACTTGCTTTTTTAGACCTTTGTTCTCTTCTTACTGGCTTCACAAGGGCCACTGTCATTTATAAAGATCTTGTTTCTTTACGTGTGTCTCTTAGACTCTAGATCATGAACTCTATGAGAACAGGGACCATGTAGCAATATATTTCTTTGTACACAGAAATTGATCAATTAATATTTGTGGAATGATTGAATTAAAAAAAAACTTTATCTCTCATGGTTATGGTAACACTGCTGAGCCCTGCTTGAATTATAAGGGAAAGAATCCGAGTCCTGCGTCTGAAATTTTAGGCCTGGAGAATTCAGCTGTAAGAGTTCATTTCTTCAAAAACCTAAGACACAGGATGGGAGCAGGAGAAGGAACTAACAACTAGCAGAAGTTCTGGCAGTCTGCCTCCCGTCAACACAATTAGGCAGCCTTGGATCTGCAGCTGTACCTGTTGCGTGCCCTGCTGGGCTCCAGTAGAAAGATGCAAAGGGATGGAATGGTATTTGAATGAGCAGCATGGTATTTAAGGATGGAGTGTGAGGAGTACTTGGCTCAGGGACAGAGTGGGCTTGGTGTCTGGGTTTGCTACAGTCACAGCCTGAGTGATTCATAAATTTCTACCCACTTGACTAGAAGTGGCTACTTGTCCACACTAATGGGAAAGGACTATCAGAGTCCACGGGAAGAACCTGTAACAGGGTTGCCATTTTGTCCAGTCCCCAACATTCCTCCTTACAAACTATTTCCATGCAAACATCATGTGGCACTCCGTGTTGAAAATCAGAGTAGGCCAAATCTATAACTACAGGAACTCTAGTGAATGGCCGGGACCTCTTTCTCATACCTCTGTTTTTGGCTCATATGAGTTTATTGGCTCACTGTATGGAAGTCTAGAGCCAAAGACAGAATGTGATGGAAGGGTTGGCATGGGGCAAGAACAGATGGCCCGTCTGGCACAGCTCGATCTCAACAAGAGTTAGAGCAGGCCAGGCCCTATCAGAGCTTGTTCAGTTTCTAGCTCTCCACTGTACCACGGATTTCTTACTGTACATCACCACTGTTTGAAGATTACCTGCTTCTGCTCTACAAAAGTACTGACAAGGTTTCTAAGGGGTGGGAGACAGGAGAACTCACCAGAAGGTCCTTGGAGGCCAGGGGGTCCTTGAGGACCAGGAGGGCCAGGAGGGCCAGGTGGTCCCATAACAGTTGTTCCTGGAATCCCAGGAATTCCTGGAATCCCTGGGGGTCCCTGGGGTCCTGGAGGTCCCGGAGGTCCTGGGGGGCCATTGGGCCCAGGGGGCCCTGCTTTCTTTCCTATAATCACAGGATTCAGTGTTATATTTGGAGTTAGTTACTGTTAAAAATGTACTGTCAGAAGTGTACTCTCAGGAGTTCTAGAGACTCCCAATGACACAAGGTCAGCCATCTAGGAGTTTTTGCTAAAGAGCTGGACATGTTTATACTCCTTTGTCTGACCCACATTTCAGGGAAGAGTTGAGGACACAGAAATAAACAGCCCTTAAGGAGCCCAGTGCAGTAGGAAAAGGTTATGAGATATTAGAAGTGCCACATTGATGAGAGGGACCAAATGCTAAAACAGGTCAGGCAAACTTCAAAAAGGAGGTTTTGATCTGGTCCAAAGGATGAGTACTCTTAGGAAACCAGACTTAGAACCTTGATGGCTCTTTTTAGAGTTTGATGAGTGTTGATAAGTGTGGGACTTCATTTCATGACCAGTTGGGTAGACCTGTGCTTAACCAAAGGATAATGGAAGTCTGACCCCATGAGCACCGTCAGCTCCAGGAAGATTTGCCAGGAGTCAGTTGTGCAGGGGCTGGGGGCGGGACAGGGGCAGCACTGGCTGCAAAAAGGGGAGGGACAAGGAGGTTTGGAGATGAAGGTGGAGAGAGAGAGAGAGAGAGAGAGAGAGAGAGAGAGAGAGAGAGAGAG